>JAWNLQ010000178.1:0-59278 GCA_035042225.1 Drosophila incognita
TGGATTTTTCCTCCTTATTTAGGTGTTCTAATCTAAATTGATTGCTTTCCACTAATTCGATTTCTAATGCGTATGCTGTATGTATATCTTTTGTTATTAATTAAAATTATTATTATTAATAAAAATTGAAAATTATTAAGTTTAACAAACTCATCTTCGTAATTGATCTCGCTTCTACAATCCTTTAGGAACGTTCGGCCTAAGGGATGTCAAAATTGTTGAAAAATTATGTCTGTACAATTTGTGATCTGTTGGACAACGTGTGCTAGGGGCTAATGATATGCAGGATTTAATTTTACTTCTCCACTTATGGTTTGACAAGTAATATTCTCTTTGGAAGTTTTCTAGTTAAAGACATTCTTATTCATAATATTTACTGATGACCCTGTATCTATTAAGCATCGCATTTGTTGGTTATTCATAATTATTCTTATGAATTAGGTTCTGTGTTCCTTTCCGAGGCTGTTTGATGAAAATTTTCTGTCCAGTCCATTTTTGATTGTCCACTATTAGTAATAGGTCTTTGTCTTTTCGTGGGTTGGTTAAGTGTTCTAGTATTATTACGATCTGATTGGTAATTAATCGGGTTTTGCATTCTGCCTTGATTCAATTTTAGTTGATATTCGTTATACAATTGTTCATTAGCCATTGGTTCGTGTTGTGAATTTTGATTTCTATAATTGGTATTATAATTTTGTTGATTCCTGGAACTCTGATTATAATTTGGGTTGTAATTTTGTTGAGTTTTTGGATATTATTTGTTATTACCTTTATTGTAATGTGTGTTACTTGCAGGTTTTGTTTTTACTCATTTGCGGTCTTCGTATAAACCAAATTCTTGGGCTACTGCTTTTAATTTATCGGTTGTTGATATATCATATCTGGCTAACTGCATGTATAACCTGTCTGGTAGTCTCTTATGTATTACATCTCTAACCTGCATGAGTACAATGTTTTATTTTCTGCATAATTTTCTATTACTAACGTACTTAATATTACGAAGGATTTTTGCTCGAGTTCCTTGGGGAACTTACGAATACTTCCTCCAAAATATGTGTTGTAGACTCTTCTTAGAAGTTCCTCAGAAGGTGTTTGTGTTTTGAAGGTAGAAACTAGCATGCTCCGTAGTGCTGCCCAATCTCCTGGTAAGTGCCTTAGTGATGTCCTCATTGCTTCTCCATGTAACTGCATCTGGATTGCGCTGTACATTATTGATGTTTGCCTTGGGTCATCGCTTGGGAAGAGTGCTTTTATGAAGTCGATCCTTCCAATAAAGGCTCCCAGTTCGTCCGTTTCTCCACCGAAGGTTTGTACTTGGCGGATTTGCCCGTGTGCTTGGTTCAATGTTGCTTCCAGCATAATTTTGTCTTATTGTGAAGGTTTATTGTACACAAAAAAATTCTATGTCGTCTGCCTCGCGTATTTATGTTCACTTTTAAAAAAAAAAGATTTTCAAGGATCACGGGGTCCTTATTCGGATAACAGTTTTTTCGCGGAACACTAGTACGTTTTCCAGAAAGAACTACGACGTTTCACGATATTTCTTTGTTATCGTACAGGCTGTGCCAATTAAAAGTCTGACAACGGTTTTGATTATAAAAAGAAATACAATTCTTTATTCAGAAACACGTCTTCTCAGATTGGTGTAGAAAATGTAACTCTACTTATGCTAGTGGTTTAATCTATAAGGAAACCTCGCTGTAGCTTTGTTCCTGCTGTCCCATTGGTGGAGGTGTCGCATGGCCTACTTGTGGAATGCGCTGACGGAGTCTAATTCGGATGGCCCGCTTGAGTCTCACGCTAGCCTTCTTGTAAAATACGCCGACGAAGGCGCGTGTCGTATTACTCCATGCGCTTTTGGTAGTGATCGCTGGTTGCAGTTGGGTTTGTTGTTGACGAACCATGCTGTTGTTGTTGCAGTGAGTGTGGACATGAGGGATCTGCGTGATCTAAATATGGCACTATGTATAAAACAAATAAAATCACACCAAAATTCAAATTGCTAATATTAAGAAACAATGTGAAACATTAAATTTAAAATTGAAAAAGCCCTTTAAACCTTATGCTCTGTTTTTGTATATCTTCATTTTCTCATTAAAATATATAACGTAATGAAGGTTAAAAAATGAGAGCGTAAAATATTTGTTGCTATTCCGAGTCATGCACATTTGGGGATCTGAAATTACAATTACCCTTGCAGATCATGGTCGCGTCGGGTGCAGAAGGTGTGCGTCGAACGACACCTAGACCACACCGCCGTCGTGGCTACCGACGTATCGAATTCGGATTGACCGGAGTGGTCAATTCATTTAAGTATTTCCCAACATAACATTCGGGTAGTTTTCCGAGAAAGGTCAACAAAAACCCCGCCCACATTCCCGAACAGAGCTAGTTCATTGACGGGTCCCGAACGGTTGAATATTTCCGGCAAGTGGAGAATTTCGGCAAGCCTTGCCAAATTTCTTTGGCATTTTTGTATTTTTTTTTTCAAAAATGTAATCAACTACAAACAACTGCCGATCCCACTATTAGTAATACTACCACAATATGTTCATTCATCGTATGTAAATCACACAAAACCAGTACAGTCTTATACAATAAATCTAGACATATAAATATTCAGTTTCATAATACGATACCCACTCTAAAATATGTAAGTTAAAGTGTAAATACATAAGTAGTACTCACTGTACGATTTGCTATTACCAACAATCATTTAGATTATATATTATATATACTATATATTATCACTAAGCAGACAATACATAGAGGCGTCAAATCGACAAAAAATGCATCAGGTTTTTTTAGAGCCTGCGACCCTGCAGAGCCTAGAGTCTGTCGAACAGCGAACGCAGGTCATTATTCAACTTGACTTCGCTGCGACAACATCGCGGATGAATGTAAAACACAGCATTTTTTGAGCAATCGTGCTTGGGTGCGAGCGGGTAGGCTCTCCGACCTTTTCTAGTAGACCAGAATGGGTTATGAGTGTGTGCGAAAAAATAAGCTATGCTGCTACCGGTTCGACAAGATCCTTGAATGTGTGCGAAGATAGCAGCAACACTTAATCTAAATTTTACTCAAATTTTTAGTTTTTGGGCCTGAAAACAGTTCTACAAATGACAATGTTAACTTAACAAATATAAAAAAAGATTCGCACTCAAAAAGACAAGGATAGAGTGTTGCTGCTTTCCTTCTATTTATTTTTGACCAGTGTTGGTCCTCCAGTCCAAATTCGCCTTGTATGTGTCAATGTTGGATAGTCACTTTAATGTATGTGTTAATGTTGGATTGGCACTTTAACGAATGTGTTAAAGTTGAATCGGTAGTTTTATGGACATTTTATTGATTTTATTTCGATCATTGTTTCCAATTTGAAAATTTAATTTATTGATTTTAGCTGGCAACACTTGGCCGAACTTTTCTTTTTTTCCTCGCAGCACTTAACCGAACTTGACTGACCGCTGCCTTTATCTTTACCTCGTTCCTACCGACTACCGTTCGCTCGACCTCCAAATAAGTCGATCATTCGCCTTTTTATTCCCTTTTACCAACCAACTCGGATAATTTTCTATTATCTATCTCTTGAGCGCGCAAACTCTCTCTCTCTCTATCTCTGAAGCACAACCCTGGGGACTACCACCTTTTCGACAACGGGCAGCCCTAACTATCGATATCATCGACCCCGCCGCAGCAAATCTACGTATTGTATCAGGTAATTAGTGACTTATATTCAGTACATCGCATTGAAATGGATCGTTATCTATATCGCGGCGTGATCACTAGCTGACGTGGAATTGTTGAATTGTGTTTAATTTTGATTGCTAAAATAAGCATTTGTATATTTTATTTGAATTTACTTACGATTTACGATTCACGCAACAACGCAACAAACGTGCAATTGAACTGCTGCTGAGCAATCGCTTCTCTTTTCAGATTTTCGATCGAGTGAACGAACGTAGGAACTTGTCCAAGAGCCAGTCATAAAATATATATGTAAACACACAACTTGCACAACTTTGCAAGAATGAGTCATTATTATTCTCGATTCAAAAGAGATGATATAGATTACCTTAAACGTATCAAACATAAGAATATTATTGAAATATATGGAATAAAGGACGGGCGATGGAGGATGGAGCCTTCAGATTGTGGAGATTTGAGTAATTACTTACATGGAAAGCAACCGGGAGAATATACAGTGAGAAATGTGCTCCACTGGATGCAACAGGCTGCCCAGGTAATGTGCATCTTTAATGGCCTATGCAATTAAATAGCTTATAATCTTCTTATGAATTATAGGGTCTTGAATACATTCATTCAAAGGAACCTAACCGATTCTTTCGCGATATCTCTACGGATAGACTTATGTTATCCAATAACTTTAACACCTTGAAAATCTGTGGCATTTATAATGAATACATGAGTATTTCTGTTTGCAATTATGCATCACCGGAGGTTATACATAGATATGATATGTGTATATTTATAAACCAGCTAAATTCTTCTTTATCACAGATCAGAGGAGGAGAGGAGCACACTCACAAGGGCAACATATACAGCTTTGGTATTATCTTTGGGGAGTTGATGTCACGCCAAATTCCTTGCAATCACTTAGATCCTGAATACCATGGTTCTTATACTGATGAATTTAAAGGTGAAATACGTACCAAATAGTGCTAAGGTTCAGTTGTTAATTGCATTACCTTCTTAGGAAATAAACATATTGTAATTAGTGAAATACAAATACCCAACTCTGACCCCATCAAGCAATTAATAGAAAAATGCTGGAATTCGGATAAGAATAAGAGGCCAGCAATTACAGAGATACTCTCCGATATCGCACACTGTCTTGAGTGAGAGATATAAGAAACTTAACACATGAATATGTTATATATATCGGATGATTTAATTTCAGGAATTGCGAACCTTCAACATTGGATCATGTTATTAGTGCTGATAAAGGAACAGTAATTGACTTTGCAGCAATTGAAATGGGCAAGGTAAAAATAAATCATTTTGATTTAATTTGTTGTCATTATTGTGGTGTCGACCACTACATTAGCTTAATATTTATCGTTTGCATATATCTTCCAGGAAATCGGAAGAGGAAACTTTGGCGCTACGTTCGAGGCAAAGTGTTACTCTTTGCATATTGCTGCGAAAAACTTGAAAAAATTTAAATACACAAACGAGGAAATCATTAAACGAGCCAGGGGGCTAACGATTTTATCGCATCGTTATGTTGTACCTATACTTGGCATCGCGCTGGATGGAGAACTTACATATTTGCTAACGAAATACTTAGATGGTGAAACTCTGTCCGACTACGTGCACGACAAGACGCGACCCCTTAATGTCGATCGCGCATTCGATTTGATGACTTCTCTTGCTAAAGTAATACCAAAAATATTTATATTACTGGTATTCAAATAACTTACAGATCATATCCTTACTATTTTCATTTCTAGGCCATTGACTACATTTTATGTAAACAGAAACTAGACTCACGTGTCCTATGCAATTTAAAGCCTAAAAACTTGATGTTAAGGGATGATAATTCATCTGTGACCATACACAATTTTTGTATTACATTCGACGATAGCAATGATAGCAAAGTGTTGAACAAGAATTTAGATAAATCCTATATAGCACCGGAGGTTTGTGTGATACCCAAGCAATTTGTAAATATGTGTGTTATATGTATATTGATTTGTGCGTAGGTGATCATAAATGGAATTCACACAGAGCAGAGCGTCGTATATACCTTCGGTATTATTCTCTGGGAGGTACTGGCACAGAAGATGCCTTTCGAGGAATATAAAAATGATCAAATCAGCATTAGGAATGCGGTCAAAAGAGGTAAGAAAATTGACATGCCACCGAACGGACTTCATCATTTTGACTCTTGCAGGTGATCGTCCGCTTCTTGGGGATATCGGTGCATGGGGCTCCAAGCACTTAGAAATATTCATTGCCAATTGTTGGCATGAGGAACCGACACAACGACACAGAATGGATAAATTATATTGGAAACTATTGGAAATCAATTATGAAACAAGAAAATTTAGGTAATTACTAATAAATCTAAGCGCAATATTTAATATTAATTACTAAATTAAGTAACATTTGTTTTTCAGGAAGCCATATATCGTCGATTTTAAGGATATAAAGGAGCCTAAATATGTAACAATCTGCCAAATTAACTTATGCTTTCATACTTTGATAAGATTATATTGGTTTTGTCACGTCCATCTGTATGAACGATGTAGCGCAAATCGATAATCGTTATCTTCCACAAATTTAAGCTAGAGTAACCAAATTTTAAATGTATGTTACTGATAGCACTTTTCAAAAAACGAACTCCGATCTCTTCATCAATTTAAATATAGATTACTAGAACGTTCTTCTAAGTTTGGTAAGAAATACCTTGGCAACTCCCACCCTATCTGCAGAAACACGAAAGCATATATCAGCCACAATGTTAGAGCAAGGGTTTCCAAACTTGGAATGTAGATTTCTAGCAATATTCTCCTAAGATCGATTATACAATTCCTGGCTACGACTAAACTTATAACACCCGCAATTTTAGGGATAGAGTCACTAAATTTTAACACCACATTTATTCAATGTTCGAGGTGCCCTACCCCCACCATGCCAAACAATTTCTGTGCCACCAGTTGTCAGCTGGTACTGATATCAGACTGCAACGTTCTCACTTGCTCTAACTAAAATTTGTTGCCTACAGGTCATTGCGAAAGGTGAATTTGGCATTGTCTACAGAGCTGAATGGCGAGACATACAGATAGCATTAAAAAAATTTATTGAAATTTTCAAAAATAACACAAGATCAGATCTTGACAAAGAGATCACATTTCTCTTAATGCCCCATGACAACATTATAGAAATGTATGGCATTACCTATGATAGTAAGGAAATACCCCATCTACTCATGGAATATGCTACATGCGGATCACTCTACAACTATTTGCATGGTGACGAAAACCGAGATTATACAATTTTAAATTCCCTCCACTGGATGTATCAGGCGGCAGAGGTACTTTGTACTTTCTTATTCGTAAAACCAATTAACAGATTTTTATTGAATTTTTTCTCTTGAAGGGTATTGAGTATCTATGGGATACGACCGCAACAATACATTGCAACTTAAATTCCCAAAATATGTTGCTGTTCGAGAACTTTACGCTTTTGAAAATAAGTGATTATTGTTTTCCGGCCAATCCGAAAATACTTTTGGCCCATCAAAATAAAGTCTATGTAGCCCCAGAGGTATGTTAATTGGAAATTAAAAAATAAAAGATAAACTTTATTTTCTACGTAGGTCTTGAATGGAAACCCGTATACAAAAGAGAGCGACATATATAGCTTTGGGATTGTTTTTTGGGAGGTGATGTCACGCAGAAAGCCCTTTTATCAATTTGAAGAACCGCTCACTCCCGATAATATAGACGACATCATTGCGGGTATGGAAATTGAAATATTAACAATATAGCGTACAACTTTTTTAAGTTTTTCAGGCGAACGTCCGGATCTTAGTGACATAATTGACTCAAGTTTTAATAACAAGAAAATAATTGAAAGATGCTGGGCAAATCCAGAAGAACGTCCCACAATAAAGGAACTAATCGATATGCTGTATAAGCCTGAGTAAGTTGTAAGAGCAAGTGTTATAACAGGTTATAGTTCGAAAAATATTTTCATATAAATCACCTCTTCTATAAATGTTATTCAATATTAATAAACTAATTTCACACGTTACATATTCCAAGAGAGTTTGAAAAAATAGGTAACCTTGAATCTGAAGTAAACTTTGAAGATATTGAACTTGGACAGGTAACATCAAAATGCAATAAAATATAATTCATTTATTAAACCATTATTTCCACCCATCAGGAAAGTGTTGGGAAAGGTACCTTTGGTGACATCTACAAAGCTAATTGGCATCAAAAACAGATCGCAGTACAGAAATGCACAAAGGCCATTTTTGGTGGAATTTTTTTCGACTTCGACTACCTTGAAAAACGGATCAGAAACCTTACCCGCGTTAGCCATGAGAATATTGTGGAACTCTATGGAATTACCTTCCATGATAATGATGCCTTTATACTATTGAATTATCCAGAATGTATATCGCTTCAGCACTATTTGCATGGAGAAGCAAAGTTTGAGTATACAGTGGCGCGTGGGCTGAGTTGGATGATCCAGTGTGCAAAGGTTTGGTGAAATACTTTTGAATAAATACTTGAACTCATGTTTGACAATTATGATTGCAATTGACATTGCCACTTATAGGGTTTAGCCTACTTGCATTCCATGACACCGAAATCTGTTGGTCATGGGTGTTTAACGTCACACAACCTACTACTAACCGATAACTACCGAATCTTGAAAATTTGTGATTTCGGCATTGCTGAGGAACTTTCAAGTAAACTTCAAGTGACATTTTGTGACAATTCTGATTATATGATCGAAAGGTATCCACCTGTGAGATGCTTCAGGAAAAATGGACTGGGCTACATCGAAGAATACCGCCATTTTATAGGTTACGACATTTTTAACTTTGGAACTGTTCTATTGGAGGTGATTTCACGCATGAAGACAATTTACACGTATTCAGAAGAACATCTATGGAGTTGTTTGCCACTTCTTACTAAGGGCTGTAAGCCCATAGAAAACATAATTTCACGTTGTTGGTGGAATGATAATCAAGAAATGAAAAATCTCGTTTTTGGACTCACAGATATACTCATGTAAGATAGAAATTAATTTAAGCAAGTATAAAATTATAAGATAATCAAATCAAATCTTATGACTTAATTGATTTCAGAGCACCTGAATTAAAATTTTCTAATTTCATAAAACCAATGGATAAAATCGAGGTAATGTTTAGAATAATTATGCTTAGAATATTCTATTATAAACATATTTTCAATTTCTAATCTAGTTTTCCAACCTTTCAAGACGGAGCTTTCCTGTAATATGGAATACGTGAGACAATTTTTATTTAATATTTAGTTAAGCATTAATTATTTTATTTTTATTTTTCCTCTCCGATATCATTTAATTTGATTCGAATTACCTACAGGACTCCGTTTGCAGATACTGTGGATCCTGGGGATATAGAAAAATTCGAGGTATCACTACACAAAATAAATTAAGTTTGAGATAATTCAATTTTAATCTTGCAGATACTTGGGCAAGGCAGCTTTGGCGCTGTTTATAGAGCGAAATGGTCCAATTTAATTATTGCTTTAAAAATATTAAAGCTAACGCCCACAAACGATGGCCGTAAAGAATTTGATAAGGAGGTCAAGATGCTTTCACTTGTTGACCACAAAAATATTGTGAAATTATATCGGACCACCCTTGGTTTGGAGTCTGTTTCTATACTTATGGAATATGCAGATGGTGGTTCTCTCTACAACTACTTGCACGGCGATGAACAGCTGTGTTACAATATGTCATGTGCTATGGACTGGATGGCTCAGACTGTTGAGGTTAGTTTGTATACTGTAAATTTAAATATGATTTAGTTTTCATTATCATTTATAGGCTATAGCTTACATGCATGGCAAAGAACCGCCCATAATTCATAGAGATTTGAAATCTCAAAACTTACTACTAAAGAACAATTTTACACATTTGATGATTGGCGATTTTGGCACTGTCAGAGAATTGGCGACAACAAACACGGCAGATATTGGAACCGCTGGTTTTATAGCACCCGAGGTTTGTATTATATGCCACAAATTTGCATTAAGGTGAAATATTTGTAAATTAAATGGATCGCTCGCAGGTTCTCAATGGAGGAAAATATACGGAAAAGTGTGACATTTACAGCTTTGGCATTATTCTATGCGAGGTAATGTCGCGCAGGAAACCTTTCGATCACCTTGAGAATAGCAAGGCAGAATCAAGGAAATATCTTACTAATGTGGGGAAACGACCTGACCTGAAAGTCGAACTTATTCAGGAATGTAATCCATTGCTAAATTTGATTGAGGATTGTTGGAATCAAAAGCCGGAGTTGCGACCCACTGCTGCATCTATTGATCTTACTAAAATTCCATGTTCTGATGTTTATATTACCAAACCATAACCAAAAAAATAACATCAAAGTACTAAAATTAAAATTAAACAATATTTAATGAAAATATTAATTGTTTCTGACTCGGGTACCGAATACGTACATCTCAATTGGTGCAATTTGAGGTTGACTTGACTGTGCCCACCTTGAACAAAGTTTAGGTTGGGAAATCGATTAAATCGATAATTGCAAATCTCCCACAAATTGAAAGCTGGAGTGACAAAACTTGAAACGTAGATTGCCTTCAAAGAATGCCATATAAATGTACATCTGTTCTGTTCTGTTCTGTTCTGCAACATTCTGAAAAGCTTTAGTTTGATGGTGAAAATAATTATCCAATACAGTACAAGACTCATCAGGCAGTCCGCCTCAAATGCAGGCAATCGCATCACAATGGCGGACTGCTGCTTGGGCACTTGCATCTGAAGCCTGGCCGGCTTCCAGGCATTTGTTGGGGTGCGATGTGGTGCGAGTTAGTAGCGATATCAGTAGAATATAGATATTTGATAAGCATCAGAATGATACGCAATTATGCATATGATATAACTGAAATATCTTTAATCGTAAACATTTCGGTGTGCCATCCATTATAAAAATAATTTAAACTACATCCTATATAGGGGTAGGGTAGGTACACTACACTAATCTCCACATCACTAACAAACAGCTAATTTCACGGACAGTGGCAATTATAAATATAACTATATATTATATATTATATAACCTCACTTCATGTGGGGCGAAATCATTTCTGGTGGCCCTCAGCCTTATGTATATCCTGGATCACATTTTATCCTAACCTCATTTTGGGTCCCCTCCCCCCCCATTCACAAAAATTTAAGTTTCCTTTTTATAAAGCCTTGCGCATATTTAATTGATGGCTAACATTCCATGATTTAGTTTTGCTTAAACATATGTATTGTAACGAACCTTTTCAGTTCGTCCAGTTTTAGCTGGGCTAAAACTCAGCCGAGCTATGGGTTCGAGCAACAAATTTATATTTGATTGCGCTGCGATAATTAATACCACGTATCTTTTATATATTAACTAAAGGTTTTATTTATTTTAATTATTATTATGTTATTATGGTAACTGCCCTAGGGATATCCCTTTGATATCCGGCTTTCCATGTACCAGCTAGGTGGCGATCAGACCTTCTCTGTCTGGCTTCGCTCCTAGATTTCGCACTGACTGCGGTGAGTCTCAGACTGCCTGCCTCTGACTGACTCCTTCGAAGCTCCTTGCTGGTGGATCGTCCTGTTACGATCCACTGGTCGACGTGTTGCCTCTGCTTGTCGCCTTTGCACTGCTCGACTTCTGTATCTGCGACGCCCTCTTTTATAGGTCGGGTCGCATTGGTGGCGTGATCTTTTTGGTATTTCTCTAATACCGTTTTGCGATCGCTGCAGTAAAGCAGTGGTAATCTATTTTAAGGTCGCTGTCTTCTGAGGTCGCTGCACTCGCTGAACTTAGAATAGCGCGCACCTCGCGCTGTCCGATACGGGATATGCTGACGGCGCCCATTCATCCGGTAGCGTCCGCTGAAGTAGGCACGTGCGCTTTGGTTGTTGGTTGTAACGTAAGCTTGCTTTCTCACGGTGGATATGCTGACTAAAGGCGCGCGTGCCCTTGGTTGTGGTTGCTAAACTGTTGTCCTACTTTCAGCATATGCTGACCAAGGCGTGTGTGTCGCCGTTGATTTCGTTGTCGTCGAAATCTGCTGATGCGGTGCCAGATCCAATGTCGTTTGTTGCGATCGTTGCGAGGGCTGCCCATAGCATATGTGGCAGTTGTTGCGAGGGGCACATATAGCATATGTCAAAGCTATATGGCTCCTCACAGTATAAATATTGTGGTGAATTTTATTTAATCTAACGAGGCACGACAGAACTTTACTCTATATTTCTACACCTTATAAAATGAATGTAAGTTAATTAAAAAAAAATAATGTTGAGGCTTTTAAATCATTTGGGGACACACTAAACTACCCTATGGAGCTCCCAGGGACAGTTGTGAGGGTATCTACTCACAAAAATAAATGTCGAACAAAATACTGTACAAAAATATAGCTTTAGCGTTCTTCTCTTCTTCTTCTTCTTCTCTAAGTTGGCAAAATAATAAATATAAATGGAATTTGAATTAGAATTTAAGGTAACATAATTAACTTAAAAATAATAATCAATAATTTAACAAAATTGCCCCATAACATTGGCCAAACTCGTTGCGCATCACGGATGTGGATCCGATCTGAGCGCATTTGGTTTTATGCGCCCAGCCTGCGCACTGATTGGAACGGACTCACTTCTATTTAATTTTGTCCAGTGTAGGTCCCCTAGTAAAAATTCACCTTGTATGTGTCAATGTTGGATCGGCACTTTTATGGACATTTTATTTCGTTCATTGGTTGTAATCGCCCTATAGTCCATTGAATGCAAATTTAGAATTACATTTGAATTTTCGGACTCGCGCCTAAAGGTCAACCGTGATCTGTTGTCAGCAGCTGTTAACAGCTGTGCTAAAGAGAAGCTTCTGCTTCTTAGAGCTGGATTCCGCCTTTTCTGTTCGAAGTCTGGGACGAATAAGACGCGTCAAATTCCCGCCAATTTAAAATCATATATTTAACACATAATTTGGCAAGAGGAAAAAAACAACTCCCCATATTTTAAAGCCATCCAATCATTGATCGAAGCTACCAAGACGTGTACCGGCAAGGCGAGTATAAAGGTGTAAGGGCGAACGCCAAACACCTGGATCGAAGGTCCCAAATACTTAGGATTTGGAATCTCCGAGACGGTGGAGGAAAGCCGATTTACAACTCCGGCCATCGCAGTGTCCTCATGGCAGAATAACATTTTTTTTGGTGCTCAATAAAACCACAAAAAAAACGAAAAAAATAAATGTAGAAAAATTAACATATATATATATATATGTATATGTGTGCATCAATATATATATGATATATATATATGTAATATATGTTCGAGTATCAACATGTGACGCTCTCAGCTGCTGATAGCTGGCTCATGCAGCGCCCTCAAAATTAGTCACTTGAGGCTGGCTTGCATGGGGTCTAGCTGTTTTTAGAGAGGTTCGATTAGATGTCGATGGAGTGAGACTTACAAACGGCCGCACTCGAAAAGAGACCGATGCGGTCGCCTTACGAACGGCTACATAATGTATTTCTATATATGTATTTAAATTTAAGAATTGTTTATAAATAAAGGGCAGTTCGAAGCTAAACATCGACTCTGCGCGTCTACTCTTCTTGAGACATATATATAAATAAAAACATAGATCTATATATCTATATAAACATAAATATATATATATATATATATATAACTATTTATTTACCATATAAATAAATTTAAAATCAAATAATATAGTGTAGCGAAAGAATGAAAAATATATAACAAAGTTAAAAAGCTCTGCAGTTAGAAGCGCAGAAGTACATCAAAATAAAAGAAGAAACTGTGTTAATGGGTTTAAGAGCTACATAGTTTCTGTGTTCTCAAGCCAATTAAGTTCTCTGTGTGTGACTAAACACCGTGGACAAGGGTCACGAAGTGAAAAGCATATATGTAATATAACAGTACATTTCTATCTAAAATTCCATTTCCATATTACATTCATAAAAAATAGAACGCGCCCCTTAATATACAGAATAAATAAAAAAGCAAACAACAATTTAACGACAACAACACCGTTTACGAGGAGGCCTTCATCGTGGAGTAATTTGGGTTAATGATTGTGTTGTTTGTCCCACTGTAAAGGCCAGCGCAGGCTTTTGCACGCGGACGAACAAAACGAAAATGAGCAAAAGGAGAGAGTGAGAGAGACAAAAAAATTGAGAGCGAGCCAACGCGAGCATGAGCGAGGTTCCTCGCAAGCGTGAGCGTGAGCTTTGATCATGATTAAGCTCTAAAGCTCTTGCACTCTCCTCCCTTCGATATTGATATTCTTGTGGTCCGATTAACTTTTGCCATGTAACTTTTAATGGTGCTCTTCAGATTGTGCTCAGAGCTTTTGCCCATTTTGCTTTTTGAAACATTTAACGTAATGCATAATGTAATAATGTTAAACAGAAAATTTTCAATTAAAATTAATTATCCCTGCCTTATTAAATTTGATTACAATATTCTCTGAGGAGCCATATAGCTTTGGCAAATAAATATACGTAAATATACATTTATGCTATATGCGCCCCTCACAGTAACTGTAAATTCTTAAATGTAAATACATTATGCGACCGTTTGCAGAACGACCGTGCCCTAATTCCATCGAGTGCAGCGATCGCAATATGAGGCGACCGATGCCCTAATTACATCGAGTACAGCGATCGCAAAAAAGTAGTTGGAAAAATTACCAAAGATCACGCCAGGTCTGAAACGCACCTAGCTGGTACACGGAACGCCGGATATCCAAGGGATAACTCATATGGCGGCTCAATTGTACGAGAAGAATTGAAGAACGAATAAATCCATTTTGTGGAATATATAAAATGAACGTGTTATTAATTATCGCTTCGCAATCAAATATAAATTTGTGGCTCGAACCCATAGCATGGCTGAGTTTTAGCCCGGCTAACACAAAGCGGACAAAGAATTGACTTGAAAACATGTGCTTGAGAAAAAAAATACTAAATCTAAATAATTATTAAAATGAATAAAATTAGTATTAGAGTAAGTTACGCACTACACTGAAAAAAATACATATAATTATAAAAGTCTGACAACGGTTTTGATTATACAAAAAAATACAATTCTTTATTCAGAAACACGCCTTCTCAGATTGGTGTACAAAATGTAACTCTACTTATGCTAGTGGTTTAATCTATAGGGAAACCTAGCTGTAGCTTTGTCGCAGCTGTCCCATTGGTGGAGGAGTCGGATGGCCCACTTGTGGAATGCGCTGACGGAGTCCAATTCGGATAGCCCGCTTGAGTCTCACGCTAGCCTTCATGTAAAATACGCCGACGAAGGCGCGTGTTGGTTGCAGTTGGGTTTGTTAGTGACGAACTATGCTGTTGTTCTTGCAGTGAGTGTGGACATGAGAGATCTGCGTGATCTGAATATGTCACTATATATATATAAAACAAAATAAAATCAAACCAAAATTCAAATTGCTAGTATTAAGAAACAATGTCAAACATGAAATTTCAAATTTAAAAACCCCCTTAAACCTTAAGCTTAGTTTTTGGATATCTTTATTTTCTCATTAAAATATATAACGTAATGAAGCTTAAAAATGAGAGCGTGAAATATTTCTTCTTCTTCCGAGTCATGGGGTCTTAAAAATTAATTGAGTTGTCATGCACATTTGTGGATCTGCAATTACAATTATCCTTGCAGATCATGGCAACGCGAATGTCTGGCTGTAATTTTGGCAATCGAAAAATTTCGTTGCTGCCTTGAGCTTCAAGAATTTGAAGTGGTCACCGATCACTCCAGTTTAACGTGGCTCCGAAGACAACAAAACGTATCTGGTCGGCTAGCTCGGTGGGTTTTTAAGTTACAATCCTATAAGTTCACAACTTCTCATCGCAAAGGCAAGGATCACATTGTACCTGATGCGATTTGCCGACTATGCGATGATGAAATTAATAGTATAGAGTGGGAAGGTCCCCAAATAGATCTGGATTCCCCTGCATTTTTGAATCTAAGTTATATGGATTTGAAGAAAAAGATTAACTCGGATCCAGATAAATTTCCCGATGTACGGGTTATCGATAAGTTCGTCAATATTCGTACTCAAAATCTTACCGGAGATTCTACACAAGAATCGCTGGCTTGGAAGTTGTGGATACCAGGGGGTCTTCGCTTGTACACAATTCGTCAAGCCCACGATAATGTATTGTCCTCACACAGAGTAGTTCAGAAGACAATTGAACGGTTGCGTAGAAATTTCTTTTGGCCATGATTGTCAAGAGATGTACGAAATTTTATCAGAGAATGTGACAAGTGTAAGGAGACTAAAGCTCCCAACGCGATTCTTCGTCCGCCAATGGGAGAGCAAAGCGTGTCATGTCGGCCTTTTCGGAAGCTGCACATAGACATACTTGGCCGTGAACATTATAGTCGATACCAATGGTTATGTCCACTTAATAAATTTAATACTTCGACAATCACAGATTCCAGCTAATCTGACTCTTGACAGTCGCCAGAATTATCTGGTGTTGTAATGGCCCTATAGTCCATTGAATGCAAATTTAGAATTACATTTACATACGGACTCGCGCCCAAAGGTCAGCTGTGCGAAAGAAAAATCAACCGTGATCTGTTGTCAGCAGCTGTTAACAGCTGTGCTAAAGAGAAGCTTCTGCTTCTTACAGCTGGCTTCAGCCTTTTCTCTTTGAAGTCTATGACGAATAAGACGCATCAAATTCCCGCCAATTTAAAATCATACATTTAACACATAATTTGGCAAGGGGAAAAAAACAACTCCCCATATTTTAAAGCCATCCAATCATTGATCGATGCTGCCAAGACGTGTACCGGCAAGGTGAGTATAAGGTGTTGCAACGAACCTTTTATTTCGGTTAGTTTTAGCTATGCTAAAACTCAGTCGAGCTGTGGGTTCGTTTATTTATTATTATTGTACAATTAAACTGCCATATAAATTGTCACTTGGATACAAATTGTTGTTGGCACTGTTCCCTGAAGCCCTTGGTCGGATTCGAAGCGTGCACCTGTTCGCGACTCCGTACACCAGCTGGTTACGTTTACGACTTCGCCTGCCCGACGGAGAATCTCGTACGGCACTCTGGTTTTCACCAGGTCTAGTTGTCTCCTTGACTCCCCAAGGATTGCCACTAGCACGTACGCACTCTGACTAAACGCAGATCCAGTCACACTTGCAGCGCTTGGCTCTATGCGGATTTAGCCCGCTGCCACAACTCACGCGTGGCAAGGACTTACACTTCTTACCCAACTTCAGGACCTCGGTGACCTTCGTTACCCTTAGTTGCGCTCTTCAGATGTATGTCGCCTTTGTGTTATTCGCACTTTTGCTTATCTTTATGTTATGTTTATCTGGTTGCCGTTTATTGTTCTCGCGTAGATTTTGTTCGTAGCTTCCGCGCACTCTGACTCACTGAACCTCTGACTGGGTTTACTTTCTGCTTGCGTTTTGGCAGAGATTCCACTTCCCGTGTGAGTTCTGACTGACTTGCTTCCATATGCTGCGACGCCCTTTTTATAGGCCTGCGTCGCAGCCTTTTGTCGCGACTGTACCAAAGATCACGTGATCGTCTCGGTGGCGTGATCTTTGGTACTTTTCCACTGCCGTTTGCTGGCACCAGCCCATGTCTGCCGTTAGTGCGAGTATGGATGGCGATATTGCACTCGCCACACTCCTAACACCATAACGGCACATGCCCTGATGGACATGTGTGTCAGACACGCTCATATGGCTGACAACCTGCGTGAGAAAGAGAGAGAACGAAAGAGAGCGAATTCGCCGCAACTGCAATCAGAGTCGGATTTCGGTCTGATATACAGTTACTGTGAGGGGCGCATATAGCATAAATATACATTTTATATACATTTATTTGCCAAGGCTATATGGCTCCTCACATCGCATTTAATTCACTTTTCGCATTGCTGGCCATATTATATACCATGTACAATTCTGTGATTACACTTAAATACACACACACATATACACACCCACACGTCCGATGATGATTAAATGGAAAAAGTTGTATAATCAAAAATTATTTCAAAAACGGGCTCAGCGATAGCAAATGGATGACGCAATTCTCGCTTATAGGGGCACACACGAATACACTACTCACAATTCCAAACTCTATGCGACTCCTCCCCCTCCTCCTAGAGGTGGACTTTATGAGTTTTGAGCGCTAAGTTAATAATAATAAGTTTTTGCGGTTGCCAGCTTATCTTGCATAGTATTTTTGTATGCAACTCTTGGGAATAGCGAGATTTGTTGAAATTGTCACGCCTACAATTTATAAGCGAAACTGCGTACATAAATCTGAGTCAAATTGCTTTCATTTTTCGAATGGACACAATGACTCTATTTCCAAAAAACCTCGATTTGCCATATTTTACTCTAAAATGTTTGCTCTTAAGTCTACCAAGTGATGTTGAAATTTCACTGATGCTTTATATACAAATTCCAAAGAGAAATATAATGAGGAAAAATGTTTACTGCTGAAATTTACTTGACATATTTCTGAATCTAATATAATTGGGAGTGTTCAAGTATGAACATGTGAGATGCTGATAGCTGGCTCATGCAACGCACTCAAAATTAGTCACTTGAGGCTGGCTTGCATGGGGCGGCTGCGTTCGATAAGAGACCGATGCGGTCGCCTTACGAACGCCTGCATATTGTATTTGTATATATGTGTTTAGATTTAAGAATTGTTTATAAAGAAAGGGACTGATCGTCAGAGCAGGCAGTTTGAAACTAATCGTCGACTCCCCAACAGTTCGAAACTAAACGTCGACTCCGCGCGTGTAATCTTCTTTCGAAATTGAGGCTATTTAAGTGTGTACGAATTATATATATATATATTTTTTGAGTAAGTAAGTTTGTCAGACGGATATAAGTTAGTCATGCCAAGCAGTGAAAAATATTTACGTCAAACAATAAACTAAAATTTAAAACAGAAATTGCTTGGGAAGAAAGAGTTCTGTGAATTTGTACAGCCGTTATGTTGATAGCTTGTTCATTGATTTTGTAGAGTACAGACTTAATAATAAATTTCTAAAATTCCATTTCCATATTACATTCATAATAAATAGAACGCGCCCCTTAATATACAGAATTAAATAATAAAAACACACAACAATTTAACAACAACAACACCGTTTACGAGGAGGCCTTCATCGTGGAGTAATTTGGGTGAGTGATAGTGTTGTTTGTCCCACTGTAAAGGCCAGCGTATACTTTTGCACGCGGACGAACGGAACGAAAATGAGCAAAAGGAGAGAGTGAGAGACAAAAAATTGAGAGCGAGCCAACGCGAGCGTGAGCGAGGTTCCTCGCAATCGTGAGCTTGAGCTTTGATCATGGTTAAGCTCTAAAGCTCTTGCACTCTCCTCTCTTCGATATAGATATTCTTGTGGTCCGATTAACTTTTGCCATGTAACTTTTAATGATGCTCTTTTGATTGTGCTCAGATCTTTTGCCCCTTTGCTTTTTGAAACATTTAACGTAATGCATAATGTAATAATGTTAAACAGAAGGTTTTGAATTAACGTGAATTATATCTCCCTTATTAAATTTGATTGCAACATTCATTTGCTTTTATCATAATCGCCTACATATATACACTTATTACCTTTTACATATACATACAAATTTATTCACAGCAGTGTTACTGAATTGACTTGACGTTTGATTCTTCCTTCCGTCTTTCCTTCTCCAGAAAAAGGCACTTGATGGTTTTGGTTGTTTTCACTTTTATGTATTTATTTCACATGAATATTTTCTACTTCTTGGTATTTTTGCGGTTACAATACTATTGATTTAATGTTAATGTTCTAACATGTATGTTGCTAATAACAGCGCTGAGTGCGCTGAGAGGAGGTTGCATTGCAGAGAGAGGATGTGGATCGTAGGTTCATGATGTCAAAATGACACCAGTTGATCAAGCCTGGCTTAATACAACCAACCTAATCAATCTAAATTAAAATGAATATAATTAGTATTAGAGTAAGTTACGCACTACACTGAAAGAAATAAAAAAAAATATATATAAACAATCAACAAAAAAATAAATAAATAAAATAATATTTTAATATAAATTTTTTTTGTTAGTACGCAAAGTGCAAGAAAAATGAATATCGTCATTAAAGCTAATAAAATAATCACTTTTTTTTTTTTTAATGCAGCAATTTAATTTAATATTAATCAACCTTATGAAAAGTTATAAAATATTGGTTTGTACAAAGTATAAATAATAACAGGGAATCTAAAAATTAAATGACGTAAACATATAACTGTATTTAACATATTACCATATCACATAACATCAAATATAACATTGTTGCACTTTAACGTTACAATTAGAGTCCAGCTGACCAGAGGTCGCTGGTGTGGAGGCGCTTTATGCGTCTGCGGGTTGTATTCGACCCTAGTGAGCAAGCCAATGGGTTAACATGGTTGGATATCGTTGCCTGGTAGCCTATAGTGTCATCTGGAGCAGTAGTGAGTCTCGCAGACCAACATTACATCTATTTGATGGCGATGAATAAACATTGGCGTTCCACACGCCAACGCGCATCCCAATTTGGCTCATTTATTGGCAAGTACAACGTGCAACAGGCTCATCATGGCCATCATTGTCTCATTTAACTTGTCGAATTTTGGCATAAGAATTTCAAGCTGGAGATTGGAGTGTTGATAATAATGATAAGTCTGTTGCACTAGCTGATATTGATCCTGTGAGGGCTGCTGATGTTGTTGACGCAATGCCAGCTGGTGTTGTTGTTGATGGCTTAGTTGCTGTTGACGCTCTTGCTGCATGTGCTGTTGCTGTTAGAGTTACTGCTGCTGGCGTTGCTGCGAGTATTTCTCCTGATGCTGAGCGTTCCTGCGGAGCATCTTGTTGAGGCGGCAAAGGTTTTTGTTGCTGCTGCTGTGGCTGCAGGCGGTGCTGAGGTTGTGGCTGTTTATGTTGGTGAAGTTGCTGCTGATGGTGACGCTGCTGCTGAAGGTGACGCTGCTGCTGAGGGTGACGCTGCTGCTGTGAAAATTGCACAAGTTGCTGAAGGAGCTGAGGAGCCGTTTGCAGTCTGGCGGCATTAGCATAAGAAAATTGTGCATTGCGTATAGGAGTCGGGCTTCTTGGGCGCGACTTTTGTAGATATTGAGCTGGCCTTCCAGACTGAGCCACAAGCTTCCATCCCTTGGCAACGCGCTGATATGCTGTGCATCCTTTCAAGCTTACAGGCTGGGCTCCTCCGCAGTTGGCACATTTCGGATCAGCATCCAATGGTTTTTCGCACACCTGACTAGCATGTGCTGAACCACACTTTACGCAGCGATGCTGTTTTTGGCAATATTTCATTGTGTGGTCAAATTCCTGTCAGCGGTGGCACTGGGGGATGTCCAAATGTCGATCAGGTCATTCAACAGAAATGCGACAATCGCGGATCTCGGCAGCAGCACTTACATTTGTGTCCTCATCGTCTACAATCGGCGGAAAAATTGGGGAAGTAGGCACAACTGTAGTCTTCTCTGCCATATCAACTGACTCGATGTCTGAGTCAGAATCCGACAGCAGATTCTCTAGTGCTTGTGGTGCTGCACGAGCACCAGCAGAAGTTGATGGCATTGCGTCCAAGTCGATGTTATCATCGATTATCGCAATTTTTATTTTTTTGCTGGCATTGTTGTTGGTGTTGTTTGTATTGTTGTTGATGTAATTGTTGTTGGCATTTGCAATTCTTGCATTGTTCACTTTGTTGTTATTGTTGTTGTTGCTGCTTTCCGAGCGAGAGCGCAGATTATAGCGGAGTTCGCTGGTCTGCCTCGCAAGAGAGAGCACTAGGAAACTGCAGCTGGGAGTGGTTGTATAAGGGGTGTTGCTCATATTGGTGCAAAATTTGCGCACACCAAGCACACACACTCTACCAGAGTGGTGGCGGCGCACGCACAAATCACACTGAGTGAGGGCCTCTTGCAAAAATAGTTTTGCACCAGCAGAACTACTCGCGAGCGTCGATAGTTTCACATCGCGAGAGAGAGTAACGCGTCACACTCACACGCACAATTGCCGATGCTCTACAGCAAGCGGACCGAGCTGCGCGCGTCGTGCGTAACTGCGCAAGAGAGCGATTAGCAGGCCGCTAACGGAAAGTGCATGGGGAGCGATAAGAGAATTTTAGCTTGACTCTCTTGACTCTCAAAGGTACCGAAAATGTAAAACAAAATCAAAAGGGCAACGCACTGAGCGAGAGCGTAAGCAATTTGTTTTTGTATTTTGTTATTGTTTTCAAAGCCATGGAATTTGGCATAAGTTCACAGTCTTATTTTTGTGTGAATTAATCACAAATTTAACAATATAAACACTGCTTAGAGGGGTGCGCCTTTTTCACGCTCACCTATGTTCGAACGTGTTTTATGAAATTTGTGTGATTTATTTTAGTTTCTTGTACTTAGTTTATTCAGTTTTCTATTAATATGTATAGGTTTATTTTACAGTATTGTTGCTTGTTTTATGTGTTTGACGAATTACAAATGTTTGACAAATTTGATTTGATGCGCGTGTTTCGTTTAGTTGTTAGTTGTTGATGCGCGTGTTTCGCTTGGCCATGCACAATCGACGAGTGCTAAATCGAGAGTGAGAAATAGATAAACTTGCATGTGCAAGGCGAAGGCAAAACCCCGGGATGGGCATGCAAATGACGTTATAAAGTTACGTTACTTATTTTATCGATACTATAATTAATTGGTTGTTGGCTGCTGCTGCCTCCGACAAACACTTTAATATTTTTACAAATTTAACTACATTAATATTATAATTAATGTTGCCACTAACTGGAGTGGTCTTGTCCATTAGAAATGCTTATAAAGCAGAAAAATTGACACAGTCACCAAAATACGCGTTCGCGCTCGACGAAGCCAAAATGATAATTTAAAAAAAAAATAATCACTTAGAACAATTTTCTTTAAAAAATAAAATAAAATAAATAAATAAATTAAAATTAGACAAATTAATGAAATGTAACAGGCTTTAAGAAAAAAAATATTCAAATATTAGTTTTTAAGCATTCATTTGTGGCTCTCCCCAAACCAAATGAAAATAATACATATATATATATAAGACAAGATAAAAACAAACCATGTGAGGAGCCATATAGCGACCGCATATAAATATATAGGTTTATATATTTATTTGTGCTATATGCGCCCCTCACAGCAGCTGCACATCAGACCAAAGTCCGGCTCTGTTTGCAGTTGCGGCGAATTCGCTCTCTTTCGCCCTCTCCCTTTCGCACGCAGGTTGTCAGCCATATGAGCGTGTCTGACACACATGTCCACCAGGACATGTGCCGTTATGTGTGAGGAGTATTGCGAGTGCAATATCTCCATCCATACTCACACTAACGGCAGACATAGGCTGGCGCCAGCAGATGGCAGTGGAAAATTACCAGAAATCACGCCACCGAGGCGATCGCGTGATTTCTGGTACAGTCCCGACAAAAGGCCGCGACCCGGCCTATAAAAGGAGCGCCGCAACACACAGCAGTCAGTCAGTTCCAGAGACAGTCGGTTGCAGAGAGAGTTGCAGAGTGACAGTTCGATTTCGAGTAAAATCAGAGACGCGAGCGGAACCTCTGTCGGACGACAGAACAAATCAACCAAGTGCAACGGGGACACGCTGCCCAAACATCAAAAGCCAACAATATAATCGACCACGATCTACGCGAGTGCGTTAAAGAAAACCTACCGCCGGTAGAGATTTTCTAACACAGGACATTGAGGTCCTTGGAAGTTAAAGTAGTGGATCCTTGCTACGTTCAAGTTGTGCCACGAGGCTAGGCCTACACAGTAACAAACCTTGCGTGCGATAACCCTGCCTGAAGTTTAACAGCATACGCGCGTATCCCGTTTGGTCGAACGGAGCCGTATGACAGCTGTTGAACCAGAGCGAAGCCGCGGACGGGTATAACTGGTGTACGGGGTGCCTTGAACCAACTTCCCCGAACAGGACCACTCACTAAAACAAACAAGGCTTCAGCCAGTGGTCACAAGGAACCAATCTAGACATTAACCAAGTACAAATTGTGTTCTAATTAATTAATTAAATAAAACCAGACAATACTTCAATATATAAAACAAGTGTGTTATTAGTTATCACGTCGCAACCAGTTCTACAAATTCGTTGTACGAACTCACAGCTCGACTGAGCTCTAGCCCGGCTAAGCCAACGGTTCGTTACAACTGGCGCCCAACGCTGGTGGTGGTGATAATTGAAACATAGTTAAATATATTGAATAAAAATATGGTTCGCGCGTGGGTGTACAACCTCAAAAAGGAGGAAGTTGTAAAGTATGGAGACGAGTTCCAAGTGGAGCTGAGTGGCACACTGGACGTTATGCGTCGACAGTTTGGAGAGTGGGTGGATACTCACGAATCCAAACTGCCATACACCACGCGGATTGCGGAATTGGCGGCAATTCATAGCAGAGCGTCACCGGCGAGGGAAAGCGGACAAGTTGCGGATGCAAGAGAAGCGACGAACATGGATTTCGCGCATTTGAGCATACCGACAACCAGCGCAGCAGCACACGCGAGAGACAACCACCACACAGCGTGGGAAACATCGGCACCACAGCCATCGAAGAGGGTATCAAGACGCGAGCACACGGCGACGACTATGGCCCAAGAATACCCAAGGGTAGCGAAGCAAGTTCGGGAGTGGAACTTTCGCTTCGACGGCACAACGGAGCCGCTCGAATTCTTGGAGCAGGTCGAGTGGTCAGCGGATACCTATGGGCTCGAGCTGGATCTGGTTCCCAGAGCCATGCCCGAACTCCTTCAGGGAATGGCTCTGAAGTGGTACATTGCCAATAACCGGCACTGGACGAGTTGGGCAACATTCATCCAAAGCTTTCAGGAGTACTTTCTGCCGAGAGGCTACTTTGAGAACTTAAAGGAGGAAGTGAATCACCGACGGCAGGCTTTGAACGAGCCATTTAAAGTGTACATGGTGGAAATGCAGACGCTCATGCGACCACTGCAATATTCGGCAGCCAAACAACTGCTCAAAATCTATAACAACAGCCTACCAGACCTGCGAGCATACGCACGGCCAGATCAATTCAGCGATTTGGAGGAATTGATGTATTTGGCCGTCGTGTTCGAGGAACTCGAGGCTGATAGAGAAAAATTGAGACAGCAAAGCCGCATGGATCAGCCGAATTATAACACTCCACAGCGAATGCGAGTAGAGCCGCAGCAGAGACGCGTGGAGCACTCGAGGTACAACGCCCCGCAGCAAAGGCAATTACAACCTCAACAGAGAAGCAGGGAGCCACCACGACGACAAATGGAGGCACCACAGATGCGCCACTACCGCCAAATAGAGCCAGCGCCAAGGCAAGGCGGCCCACGGCTTATGCGGATAGCGAACAGTGGACAGACACAGAGAACCGAAGCCGACACGGGCCCCAGACCAGCCCCGAGGACGAGACGCGACAATATACAAACACATATAAATAACATAGCGATGGCCTGCAGATGTTGCGGCCAGGAGGGACACCGTGCGATAGAGTGCACAAATCCCAGGCTAGATTATTGTTGGATGTGCGGACGCATTGGAGTTCGCACGCCAGTATGTTGTCCGTCAGGAGAAGGACACCGGCGTCCACCACCGAGAAGCGAGCGGCAGCCGAACAAGGGCAGCCCCAAGACGCTAATCGGCAGCCTGCAGGACGAGGGAGCGCAGCTGACAGCGGTCGTAGAGATCGGCAACTGCCAGTATAAGGCTACGATCGACACAGGGGCCACGAGTAGTTTCATTAGCGAGAAGCTAGCTCGTGGACTGTTCGACGTAGGCCGACGACGCGCAACCGACCTGCGAGTCCGCATGGCAGATGGTCGAAACAGCGGAGTCCGAGAACAAGTCGAGGTGAATATCAGACTCGGCAGGAGCAGTATGGATATTGCTCTACTGATACTCCCAGGAGTCATCGATGGCTTAGTTCTCGGATGGGATTTTCTGTCGGGCATGGGAACGGTTTTGGAGTGCGCAGGCCTGCGGATAAATATACCGGGAAAGGGAATTCGAGAGCATCAGGAGGAAAGACTGTACATAGCAAAGACAGTCAAACCAGCCAGGAGTGCTACAGATGCCAAATCTCGACAGCCCCGGAAGGAGACATGCCGGAGAGTCTCAACGGTGGAAGACGCGATGGACCAAGCGAATAAAGAGTGCCACTGGATCCAGAAGATGCGAGCCACCATCGCCAACAACCCAAGAAAGTTTCCAGACTACATGGAGAGATCCGGAAACTTATACAGGCACATCCCTCACAGAAAAGGAACCGAGGATGTGAAAGCCTGGAAATTGTGTGTGCCAACCGGCAAGAGGACACAAGTCCTAAAGGAGGACCACAACACCGCCGCCGCAGGACATACGGGGAGTCGAAAGACAATAGCCCGGGTAGCAGCGCGCTACTATTGGCCAGGATTATATAGAGACGTAAGAGCATATGTCCGGCAATATAAGGCAAGTCAATTGGCCGCGGTCGAGGACTCTCAGGACCAGGCAAGGCATTGCAAGCTTCGGCGCAGGCAACGGAACCCCCAAATTGGAGACAGGGTGTGGGTGAAGATACACCACCTGTCAAATCCAGCAGAGAAGCGGATAAGGACGGCCCATGTGCGCGACTTGAAGCCGCATAGCGACGAGGCGGGTGAGTCCCTAAATCCCCAAAATTAAAAGGGGGGGGAAGATAAGTGTGTCTCCAAGACAAAATTTGGATTCACACTTATACACCTAGTATAACAACAAAATAAATATATATATATATATAATAAAACAAACGCCCAATAGGAAAGGGTAAGAATAAAAAAAAAGAAAGGGTATACAAAGGTCGTATACACCTATATATAAAATAATAAAACGAACGCGGAGAAATAAATGAAAAACGCCCATAGGAAAGGGTAAGAATAAAATAAAAGGAAGGGTATACAAAGGTCGTATACACCTACTTATAACAAAAAGAGTAATAACTAAACCAATATATATATATATATATACACATAAATAAAATAAAACACCAAGCATAACAAAAAAAATAACTATAAACAATAATTGGAGCCCTAAGGCGGGTCCAAACTAGGTAAACAGCCCTGAACGCGGCGAAAAGTTCACACGCCACAGCTATTGCAGAGAGTGCACAACAGCTATGGCAGTGAGAGAGGATGGCCATGACCTGCGCTTAAAGTTCACGCGCAAAGTGCAACGTCCGTCGAAAGCGTTATGCTTAGCGCTGACAAAAAGAACGGCAACAACGCTTGCGCTTCTAGCAAAGAAGTGCAACGACCGCCGCAGGCATATTAACCGCTCTCCAAGCACTGAAAACGTCCGCTCACCGCTTTGGCGTAAAATTGCAACAACACCGTGCACACGCCAAAGAGCGCACGCACAATGACCGTCGGGAGCATAGTAATTGCTCTCCAAGCAATGAAAACGTCTGCCCGCCGCTGTGGCGTAAATTTACAACAACACTGCTCACACGCCAAAGAGCGCAAGCGCAGCCGAAACGTTTCACACGTCGCGATTGACAAATCATACAACAACAATGGCGTGTTCTAGGAGAGCGCAAGCGCCGCGACCACTGGAAAACGTTCGTCCACCGGGACTGACGAATCGCACAGCAACAATGGCTTGCCCTAGGAGAGCGCAAGCGCAGCGACCACTGAGAAACGTTCGCTCACCGTTGTGGACGAATCGCGCAACAACAATGGCTTGCACTAGGAGAGCACAAGTGCAACGACCGCCAAAAACTGCATAGCAACAGCGGATTTAAACGCTAGTGTAGAGGCGTGCGGAAAACCAAAATTCCGTTGGTTAATCACGCACACTAGTGTTGAGGCAGGCACCGGTTAATAGAACAACCCGAGAGAGAGGGTAATAACGAGGTAAAAAGGAAGCTTCAATCAAGCACGCAAGTCAGTACGATCGCTGCGTCCAGGCCACCGGGTGACTTGTATAGTGCGCGCGATACGCGTAAGGCGTGCGTGTACGTGTGCATGCGTGTACAATTAAATCGAATCAAGACGACAACGACAGCAGCCGATGCAAAAAGCAGGCAGCACAACTCGAGCAGCAACAGTAGCTATACTAATTGGAATATGTCCGCGAGTCTGATGCTGGACAAGTGGAAGACACTGGCTGGGTGAGTGTGCCTGGCCATTGCCAGCTATTTTGGCTATCGGGGCTATTTGGAGATACGCGATATACATCGAGTAATCTGAGGCCAAGTGCCGGCATGCGACACTGGTGCGAACAGAGCCACGCATCATGACGGGTCGCAACGAGGAACGCGAAGGCCCATACAATCCTGTCTCCGAGGTCGACGAAGGGGAACATGGCGAGTCATCGGACGATGACGACGACACCATGCCCCCCCCCAGACCTCGAGATGACAAGGGCACCAGCCCTGCTAACGGCGGAGAGCCGATGCACAAGGGCGGAGAGGAGCATGGCCAGTCATCGGGCGATGACGACGACACCATGCTCCCCATTCCCCGGGTCGACGAAGACAACACCATCTACACCATCAACACAACCGCCGCCGTCGGGACAGTGGAAGTCTTCCACTGCCGAAGAAAGAGGGGAGTGTGAGGAGCCATATAGCGACCGCATATAAATATATAGGTTTATATATTTATTTGTGCTATATGCGCCCCTCACAGCAGCTGCACATCAGACCAAAGTCCGGCTCTGTTTGCAGTTGCGGCGAATTCGCTCTCTTTCGCCCTCTCCCTTTCGCACGCAGGTTGTCAGCCATATGAGCGTGTCTGACACACATGTCCACCAGGACATGTGCCGTTATGTGTGAGGAGTATTGCGAGTGCAATATCTCCATCCATACTCACACTAACGGCAGACATAGGCTGGCGCCAGCAGATGGCAGTGGAAAATTACCAGAAATCACGCCACCGAGGCGATCGCGTGATTTCTGGTACAGTCCCGACAAAAGGCCGCGACCCGGCCTATAAAAGGAGCGCCGCAACACACGAGCAGAGCAGTCAGTTCCAGAGACAGTCGGTTGCAGAGAGAGTTGCAGAGTGACAGTTCGATTTCGAGTAAAATCAGAGACGCGAGCGGAACCTCTGTCGGACGACAGAACAAATCAACCAAGTGCAACGGGGACACGCTGCCCAAACATCAAAAGCCAACAATATAATCGACCACGATCTACGCGAGTGCGTTAAAGAAAACCTACCGCCGGTAGAGATTTTCTAACACAGGACATTGAGGTCCTTGGAAGTTAAAGTAGTGGATCCTTGCTACGTTCAAGTTGTGCCACGAGGCTAGGCCTACACAGTAACAAACCTTGCGTGCGATAACCCTGCCTGAAGTTTAACAGCATACGCGCGTACCCCGTTTGGTCAAACGGAGCCGTATGACAGCTGTTGAACCAGAGCGAAGCCGCGGACGGGTATAACTGGTGTACGGGGTGCCTTGAACCAACTTCCCCGAACAGGACCACTCACTAAAACAAACAAGGCTTCAGCCAGTGGTCACAAGGAACCAATCTAGACATTAACCAAGTACAAATTGTGTTCTAACTAATTAATTAAATAAAACCAGACAATACTTCAATATATAAAACAAGTGTGTTATTAGTTATCACGTCGCAACCAGTTCTACAAATTCGTTGTACGAACTCACAGCTCGACTGAGCTCTAGCCCGGATAAGCCAACGGTTCGTTACAACCAAAACTCAAATTGCTAATATTAAGAAACAATATGAAACATGAAATTTAAAATTGAAAAACCCACTTTAACCTTAAGCGTAGTTTTTGAATATCTTAATTTTCTCATTAAAATTTATAACGTAATGAAGTTTAAAAAAATGAGAGCGTAAAATATTTCTTCTTCTTCCGAGTCATGGGATCGTAAAAATTAATTGAGTTGTCATGCACATTTTGGGATCTGCAATTGCAATTACCCTTGCAGGTCATGGTCGGGTCGGGTGGGGAAGGTGTGCGTCGAACGACACCTAGACCACACCGCCGTCGTGGCTACCGACGTATCCTTGGTTCCCTCACCCTTTTCTGTCTTCCTGAATTCCCATTTATCTAATTCTTTTTTTTTGCTTTTTGGATTATTTTTTTTTATAATTTCGTCGTGTTGAATTCGGATTGACCGGATTGGTCAAGGGACTCTATAAATAAAATTCGGGTAGTTTTCCGAGATAGGTCAGCAAAAACCCCGCCCACTTTCCCGAAAAGAGCTAGTTCGTCCCGTCGGTTCCCGAACGGTTGAATTTTTTCCGAGTGGAGAATTTCGGCAAGCCTTGCCAAATTTCTTTAGCATTTTTGTATTTTTTTTTTATAAATGTGATCGACTACAAACAACTGCCGATACCACTATTAGTCATACTCTCTACTGTGTTCATCATCACTACTATTATTACAGAATTTTTGACGCCCAACGTCGGGCAAGAACTTGTGAGGCCTACAAAACGTGGGGCGAACTAGTTGTAAGACCCCCATTATGAAGCGAGAAATGTGTGTAGAGTGCAAGAACGTGTTGTTACGCATAATACACAGATATATTTCTAGCTTCAGAATCTGTTGTGATTTTTATTATTGGAGAGCATGGGAAAAGCTACTTTGGAACTCAATAATCGTTGCTTAGGACAAGAGAAGGTCGACCGGGTGAGCCTGACAATTCTAAAGTAATCTAGAAATGATATTCCATTAACATCTTCCGAGAATAAAAATGTGAAAAAGTAGCTCTTTTTCTTTCGTGCGGATCTTATTATACATTTTTAATTCTTTCTTCTATTTAGTAAATACTATTTAATCTGCTTCTGGAACTCGAGTGTTTGCGCATGTGAATACGTTCGACCGAAGTCAGATGGATACATTTTTGCTGAAATTAGTGATTATTTTGAGTGCTTTATTGAGTTGCCATATATTTCAGTTCAAAATTGTCAGATGATGAGCTAAGAGATCTGTGTGAAATTTAGCTGGATATTCGAGGAGTACGGGCAACGTATCCTTGACCGCTATATGTTGATAGTATCATCGGTCTATCATATGACAAGTAGAGAATTGCCTGTAAAATCAATAGCCCCTTTAATAAAACCCCAAGGAATGTGTTTGTAGTTAACGACGTTCTTTTTTTAATTCAATTTTTTTTCTCGATTCCCAAAAATGACAAATGAAGATTTATATTATTAAAATGCCATTAGAACACAGTTTTACTAGTAATCAGCCTTCAGCAACAGCTGAGGCAAGCATATGCATACTTTGTGGTGAGACCATGTCGGATACGCAACCTTGTTGTGTCACTCCATGCCAACATGTGTTCCATAAACAATGTATTGAAAATAGACTTGATAACAAAGCGGAATGCCCAAATTGTTTCACTGAATTACATACAGCCGATCTGATAAGGGTAGTGGGAAATTGCTCACCTGCCAAAAGATCACTGCCTAAACCTTCTCGTCCCTACACAAGAGCTGTGGGAAAAGCGAGCAGAGAGCTCAATAGCTGGAAAATAGTAATGTGAATTTAGCAGTAAGAGATGTGAGCTATAGCATACATCAAGCCCAGGGTCGACAAGGACGACAACAAACGGAAGTGGCAATTGGTAGTAGACCAGCGCAAAAGCAAGGTCGTCCACGTCACCAACTTCCTTCACCGGTACTTACTCTACAAAGCGTACAGGATATTGTATATATATATATATTGAGCATACGTTTAGCAGGTTGTCAGCAAATACGCCAAGGTCATTAAACGTGGATCGCTATAGATGAGTAGCTGCAGAGGAGAGGGTTGCAGGGTTTCCTACAACATAAAGTGGTAGACGTGATTCAAAAGTGGGGTGTACATTTTGATGGAACCTCACAAGGATTGTCTATAGAAGAGTTTTTGTATCGGATTAAAATATTAACCCAAGAAAACTTGCAAGGTGATTTCGTTTCTTTATTGCGAAATTTCATTTGCTTTTATCAGGAAAGTCGAGGGTACTGGCGCCACCACAAGCAAGCGGAAAAACAGAACTGGACTGAGTTTTGTCAAGCCATACGCGCGCAATATCGAGGGAGTCGTATGAATAATGAAATTCGATAGCACATTCGAGATCGTAAGCAGAAAGTTTTTGAAAAAGCATTTGCCAATTAATGGATAGATTACCTTTGCGTATTGTGGATACGGAATTAATTGAAATCGTGCAGAATAATTTGTTGCCTGAAATTAAAGTGTAACGAACCTATTGCTTGGCCGGGCTAACGCTCAGTCGAGCTGTGGATTCGTGCAACGAATTTGTAAAACTGGTTGCGACGTGATAACTAATAACACAAGTATTTGATATTGAATGTACTTCGTATGGTTTTATTTAATTAATTAATTAGCACACAGTTTGTAACTTAGTAATGTCTGGTTTTGTTCTTCGTGACCACTTGCTGAAGCCTTGGTTTGTTTCAGTGCGTGGTCCTGTTCGGGGAAGTTGGTTCAAGGCACCCCGTACACCAGTTACGCCAGTCCGCGGCTTTGCACTGGTTCAACAGCTTTTCATACGGCTCCGTTTGACCAAACGGGTTGTTCGCGCGTATACTGTCAATCCCAGGCAGGTTATCGCACGCTTGGCTTGTTACTGTGTAGGCCTCGCCTCGTGGCACAACTTGAACGTAGCAAGGATCCACTACTTTAACCTTCAAGGACTTCAGGGTCCTGGATTCCAACAGCCTTTTCTTGCTTGTTGGTTTTGTTTATCGCACTCGCGTTGATCTTATTGGTAGCTCGTGCTGACAAAAGGTGATTCTCTGGTTGGGCAGCGTGTCCCCGTTGCACTTGGTATTAAAGTCGCTCTGTCGTCCGACAGAGGTTCCGCTCCGCGTCTCGGATTTCACTCGAACTCGAACTGTCACTCTGCAACTCTCTCTGCAACCGACTGACTCTGCAACTGACTCTGGAACTGACTGTCTCTCGAACTGACTCTGGAACTGACTGACTGCCGTGTGTTGCGGCGCTCCTTTTATAGGCCGGGTCGCGGCCTTTTGTCGGGACTGTACCAGAAATCACGCGATCGCCTCGGTGGCGTGATTTCTGGTAATTTTCCACTGCCATCTGCTGGCGCCAGCCTATGTCTGCCGTTAGTGTGAGTATGGATGGAGATATTGCACTCGCAATACTCCTCACACATAACGGCACATGTCCTGGTGGACATGTGTGTCAGACACGCTCATATGGCTGACAACCTGCGTGCGAAAGGGAGAGGGCGAAAGAGAGCGAATTCGCCGCAACTGCAAACAGAGCCGGACTTTGGTCTGATGTGCAGCTGCTGTGAGGGGCGCATATAGCACAAATAAATATATAAACCTATATATTTATATGCGGTCGCTATATGGCTCCTCACAATATAGATAAATAAATAAAATACTCAAGAAAAAAAAAACCCAATGGAAAAGAATACTATGAGATATATATTAGAAAAATAATTAAAATAGGAATTAGCATTACATCTTTTTTAGTTTTTTTCTTATTTTTTTATTATCTGCCTTGAGCAAATCTGAAGTCAATACTAGTTTCAGAAAAAAAATTAGACTAAGACTTAGAAAATAATTATCAATGAACAAAAATGGAAATAAATAAAGTTTTTAATTAGTTTAAAATGAAGAAAAAAAATGAATAAGTGAATTTAAATTATTGGGGAGTCATGCAACGCACGGTAGCTAGAGAGGGATTCGAATAGTCGTCGTGTGTAGGGATCCTCCAAGAATATTATGTTTTGGTGCCGGAGGATCATGGTAGGGTGGGCATCGGCTGCGGCACTACACCAGCCCAGCGCACACGACGACAGAAAAGGAGTGTCGCCTCCATATTTAAGTTATTAGAACGGTCACCCCCCTTTCTCCTCCCTCTTTCCTCCCTTCCTACCCTCCTCCTTCCCAGAAATTGGGAGAATTTAGCAGCACGCGATTTTTTTTAGTTATTAAAGTAGCACCGCGAGCCCGTAGCGCCAGGGAATTTGAATGGAACCCCGACCACCTACCAACCATACAGCCGGAGCCAGCGCGTGCACCCCGAAAGGAAAGCTACACCCACACCTGCTCGCAAACTACAGGTTGAATGCTACACCACTGGGCAGGGATCTATGGCAATGCTGTCGGTCAGTTGTCATTAATATTTATTATGTCACATGCATGCAGTCCAACGTTTTGAGTTTAAGGTCCTGGTCTGCCGGTTACCGGATCCTGGGTACCGGATCCTGTCTCCCGAAAGAAAAAAAATATTGTCGGATATATATATTCTAATAACAATTAAAATATAAGTTAATTTTAATTTTTTTATTATTATTTGTTTTTGTACCATTAATGAAGTTAATACTAGTTGTCGGAGGCAGCAGCAGCCAACAACCAATTAATTTTAAGTATCGATAATTAACGTAGCTTCTTAACGTCATCGCTTGCTCATCGCTAATCTTTGTCTTTGCATTCTTTTGTATTCGCCTTGCACATGCACGCTCATTTAACTCACTCTCGATTTAGCACTCGTCGGCTGTGCATAGGCAAGCGAAGCACGCGCATCAAATTTGTCAAACATTGTAATGCATCAAACAAACATACATACGATACATAAAACAAGCAACAATATTGTGCACTAAACATAAATATAATATATGCAATAGAGTAAACAGTGAATAAATACACAACCCATGAAGGGAAATAATGTAAAGCTATCGTGTATTACATTAGTTAAAAATAATCACAAAACAAAATAACTCAATTCAAATATAGGTGAGCGTGAAAAAGACGCTGTCCTCAAAACATTTGGTGACCCCGACGTGATTTTTTTTATTTATTATTTAATTTCGGTCATGTGTCGTGTCATGTGCAAGTGAAAGATAATTAACAATTTGGTTAATATTAAATCTAAGCGTCTTTTGCATAATTCGATGCAAAGACCAACAAACACGCTTGCACGCACACACACATACATACGCATAATTTTCGCTCTCGTTTTCATTACGCGAGTGTACCTTTTTTTTGTATCCGTTTGCCCGCTCACATTCTTGCATTCGCATGTGCTCGTAAGTGGTACAGTTGACCAACAAATCATTAGTTGCGCTGTGCAAGAACTCTCGTTAACGCAGCGGGCAATCAGCGGTCAACCGGTACTCGCCGTTAACTTTGTTTGCGTTTCGTTCTTCCGTTATTCGCATAACAACAACATACATTTAAATCTACGCACGTATTTGACAGTGCTAATCGCGTGAGTCAATTGAAATGGCTGAAAGTGAATCAAATCATAATGCGGCTCTGCCCTCTGACTTCGACTTCTACAGAGCAAAGGCAGAGTCCGTGGCGCGGCAACTCAAGGCATTTAATGCGTTTCTAACCAGTGAGCAGCTGATGCGCTTCAATGAAGCTGAGCTGCAGGCCAGGCTTGACTTAAGCAGCGAAATGCGCCTCAACTTTGATGCTGCGCAATCAAAGCTTGAAAAGCTTGATCTCACGGAGCTGTCCACCGACGCTCGATGGCAATTCGACCAGACCAGCTGCGAGGTGACAGCCAAGCTCACTGGTGAACTCACCAATATGCGCAAAGCCTCGATACTCCACTCTACAGCAATCCGGAGTAATACTAACGAGCTAAATGGTGGCACAAGAAGCGCAGCGCGTCTCTCCAGATTACCACCATTTGAGCTTCCACGTTTCGGCGGTGCGTACATCGACTGGCCCGACTTCTTCGCCATGTATAATACCGTCATAGGCCAAAATGAGGAAATAACGAAGGTGGAGAAATTTCAACATCTTCGCTCATGCCTAACTGGACCTGCATTGGAAGCGATCCGCGCTTTGGAACCAACAGAGGACAACTACGACAAAGCCTTAGAATTGTTGGTAAATCGCTTTGACAACAAATTGCTGCACTTTCAGGCGCACATCCGGTCCATATTCAGGCTCTCAACGGTGGACAAGGGGTCGGCAAGCAGTCTACGTCAGCTGAGCGACAGCATCAATTCACATCTGCGCGCGTTGCACGCAGTGGCATCTGCTGACGCCGTCGCAGATGGCTTGTTGATTCATCTGACTACATCCAAATTGGATCAGGCCACACGGGAAAAATGGGAGGAAGCACTGCCCCTGAAAGGGCTACAAAAATGGTCTGACATGGCCGCATTCTTGGATAGGAGATGCCGCATGATGGAAAATTTGGAATTTGCCACGGCAGCGCACGCACCTGGCAAACACTTGGGAAACGCGTATGTAAAACACCGCAATGCACTCATTGTCAACAGCGCGCAATATTGTGTCTTTTGCGAATCCGCTGATCATGACTTATTAAAATGTACACGATTCACAAATTTAACTCCCACCATTCGCTACAGGGAAGCTAAAGGGCTGCACCTCTGCATTAACTGCCTTCGCAGAGGTCATAGTCCACAGCAATGCAAATCTGGTCACTGCAGACATTGCCAGCAGAAGCACCACTCATTGCTACATTGGGGCACAAGTTCTGCCGCATCTCAGCTGCCCGACACAACGCGTGCTCAAGGCGCATCACTTGTTTCCTTGTCCACATCGCCACCTAGAGCCCTGAATCATCACGAGAACGACTACGTGCTGCTCGCAACGGCCATCATACTCGTCAGAAATCGATCTGGCACCTTCGTACCTTGCAGAGCGCTGCTGGACTCAGCATCGCAGCTCAACTTTGTCACCACTCGTCTCGTCAACCAGCTTCAGTTGGAACCACGCCGCTCGAATATGGTGGTATCAGGCATAGGCGAATCCTCTCTCTCGCTTAACAAAGCAGCTGACATCGTTGCGCAATCAGCTACTGGCTCCTATCAAGGATCATTTTCTGCAGTCGTAACCCAAAAGATAACTGATTATCAGCCTCACTTCGACATAAATACCACCGGATGGAAAATACCCAGCAACTGCCACCTCGCCGACCCACTCTTCTACAAAGGTCAAAGGATCGATATGCTGATTGGCGCTGGCATATTTTTCGACTTGCTTTGCGTTGGGCAAATTCGACTGGCAAATCATTTACCCACGCTTCAGAAGACCAAACTAGGCTGGATAGTTTCTGGAGGCTGTGCTATTCCCAAACACTCATCTCTAGCGGCAGCGAGCAAGCATGCGGAATCAGAACCGTTGTTCGATCTAGTCAAGCAGTTCTGGGAAATAGACAATAATTGCGGCACTGCAGATATGCCGTCGGATGAGGATACTATTTGTGAGCAACTATTTCTCCGCAATTACTCGCGTCTTGAATCAGGCGAGTACACAGTTCGGCTCCCAGCCAAGGATCCCTTCGATGCGCTTGGGGATTCATACAACCGTGCCCTACGTCGATTCAATGCACTCGAATCGAAACTGCCCAAAAATGCATGTCTAAAGTCGCAGTATGTTGCATTCATGAACGAATACATTGATTTGAAGCACATGTCATTAGCCTCCAAGCAATCTGCTGTACCTCAATACTTTTTGCCTCATCATTGCGTGCAGAAGCTTGATAGTACCACGACCAAGTTGCGAGTCATTTTTGATGGCTCCGCAAAAACCACATCTGGACTCTATCTAAACGATTTATTGTTTGCAGGACCATCCATACATCCAAAAATATTCACCACATTACTTCGATTTTTATTTTATAAGGTTACCTTGTGCGGGGACATCTGCAAGATGTACCGTTGTGTTCGCGTGACTCATCCAGACCAATTCCTTCAATGCATCCTATGGCGCGACAAGGCGAGCGATGAAGCCCAGGTGTTCACCTTAAACACCGTTACATACGGAACAAAGCCACGGGCATTTTTAGCTATTCGAGCTATGCAACAGCTTTCTTACGACGAAGAAAACTCGCTACCCCTTGCGCCAAAAATCTTTCGAAGGGATTTCTACGTTGACGATCTAATTACTAGAGGCGACACTATTGAAGAAGTTGTTGAAATTCATCAGCAGGTCAAGGAGCTGTTTCGAAGAGGGCACTTTCCTATTCGCAAATGGTGTTCAAATTATGAATTTGGTCTGGATGACGAGCTGGGAGCGGACTGCGAAAAAATAGTGAAGTTCGACGACGGAACCGATGTCAAGAAGATCCTAGGTTTGGCTTGGGATACTAACTCTGATTATCTTCTATTCAGTCCGTCGGCTACTCTCTCCGACAACATTGTTATTAACCCTCGGGTTAATATCTCCTATAATCACCAAGCTAAAGATATTCTTACAGACGCTGTGGAAGGACAAACTCAATTGGGACGAAGCCCTTCCTCAGTCTCTGCACTCTGCCTGGATTGAGCACATCTCCCAAATAGCCGTAGCTGGTACGCTCAAATTCCCTCGCTTTGTTCTACAGCCACACTCATCATGGGAAATACATGCGTTCTGTGATGCAAGCCTAGCCGCATATGGCACCTGTGTTTACGTGCGATCAGAAGCGCAGGGTGCCTACTCCTCTCATCTTTTATGCTCCAAATCAAGAGTTGCACCATTAAAAACGCTTACAATTCCTAAGCTGGAACTAGCCGCTGCACATCTACTATCAGAGCTCGTCGCTAATATCGCTCAATGCGCACCGCACCCTTGTCGGTTCTATTGATGGTCTGACTCGCTTATTGCACTCTCTTGGATTCGATAAGCTCCATCTGAATTTAATATTTTTGTATCCAACAGGATATATCAGATTCAGAAGCGCACCAAGGGGATGATTTGGAACCACATTCCTACCCATTTAAACGCAGCTGACATATTATCACGTGGCTGCGGAGCACTCGATCTTTTGGAATCGAATCTTTGGCGTGAAGGACCTGCTTTTCTACTGATGATTGGCCGCCAAGCATTCCTACCCGCTCAGATCTGCCCGAACGTCCTCATGCCTTAATTTTAAGTACAGTTGCAAGTACCAAAACTCTTTTGGCAAGATGAAACGAGTCTGTGGATACATATACATGTTCTCTCAGCTGAAGACGAATGATCAAGATCGTTCCAAAGGCCCACTTACAGTCGACGACATAAAGGCCGGTACAAATCTTCTACTTAGAGGTATCCAAATAGTTCACCTCGCCGAAGAACACAAGGATTTGCTCATAAAGAAGGTCGTATCTTCGAAATCAAAGCTCATATTGTTAAATCCGATTATGGACAGCTTCGGATTAATTCGCGTTGGCGGACATCGTCAGAATTCGTTTTTGGATGACGAGGTAAAGCACCCAATAATTCTGCCAGCTCAGCACCCGGTCACCATCGCCATCATTGATCATTTTCACCGCCAAGTCTTACACAGTGGACCACAAAGTTTGCTGGCCGCACTGCGACAGCGATTTTGGCCCATTGGCGAGCGAAAAACCGTGTCAGCAGTCATCGGGAAATGTATTCGTTGTTTTCGAATAAAGCCTAAGCTTCTCGAGCACATCATGGCACCGTTACGAGCAGATCGAGTGCAACCAATCCGCCCATTCTGCACAACTGGAATTGATTTTTGTGGACCATTCTTTACCAAGTCAGAGGTCAAGAACAGGCCGCCCACAAAGTGCTACATATCAATATTCGTTTGTTTTGCCACCAAGGCAGTACATTTGGAATTGGTTGCGGACTTATCAACCGCATCGTTCATCGCTTCATTAAAGCGATTCATCAGCATCAAAGCCAAACCCAATTCAATCTGATCTACCATGCAACAAATTTTGTTTGAGCGCGGAATGAACTGAACGAGTTGAGGCTACTCTTTTTGAGCGACCCTCATATTAAGGAGCTTTCGAACTTTCGATTGGAATCAAATGGAATTTCATTCCGCCTCGGTCTCCTCATTTTGGTGGTTTGTGGGAGGCTGGGGTAAAATCTGCCAAACACCATTTCTATCGCGTCGTTGGAAAATCTGTTCTCACATTTCTTGAGCTTCGTTAGGGTACGAATGCATGCAAAATTTCTGCTATATTAAACTCATGACCTCTTTGTCTCTTTGATTGACAGCTGCCTTTTTCTTTCCCTCGTTTCGTACCAACTACCGTTCGCTCGACCTCCAAATAAGTCGATCATCCGCCTTTTTATTCCTTTTTACCAACCAACTCGGATAATTGTCTATTATCTATCTCTTGAGCTCGCGAACTTTCTCTCTCTCTCTCTCTGAAGCACAAACCAGGGACTACCACCTTTTCGAATGCGTATTGTATCAGGTCACTAGTGACGTATACTCAGCCTGCAAGACAACATCTGTAATATGATATGCAACTCCGTAGATAGCATTGAAACTAGCTGACGTGGAATTGCTGAATTGTGTTTACTTTTCATTGCTAAAATAAGCATTTGTATATTTTATTTGAATTTACATATAAAAACCTCGTGTTTTAGATTCACGCAACAAACGTGCAATTGAACTGCTGCTGAGCAATCGCTTCTCTTTTCAGATTTTCGATCGAGTGAACGAACTTGTCCAAGAGCCAGTCATAAAATATATATGGTAACACACTAATGTGGACAACTTTGGAAGAATGGAATCAAGTCAGGTACATCTTATTGATATTCAAATTTTTTAGATACAAATTAACATTTAAAATTTCAGATTTATGAAAGATCCATGCCCTATTATTCTAGATCCGTAAATAAAGATATAGATTACCTTAAAAGTATCAAACATAAGAATATTATTGAAATATATGGAATAGAGGACGATATTTTCATACTAATGGAGCCTTCAGATTGTGGAGACTTGTGTAATTACTTACACGGAAAGCAACCCGGAGAATATACAGTGAAAAATGTGCTCCACTGGATGCAACAGGCTGCCCAGGTAATGTGCATCTTTAATGGCCTATGCAATTAAATAGCTTATAATCTTCTTATGAATTATAGGGTCTTGAATACATTCATTCAAAGGAACCTAACAAACTCTTTCGAGATATCTCTACGGAAAGACTTATGTTATCCAATAACTCTTGCACCTTGAAAATCAGTGGCATTTATAATATAAACAGGTGTATTTTTGATTGCAATTATGCATCACCGGAGGCTAAACATTTTTCTCGTTTATGGACAATCGCAGGACAAGAGGAGCACACTCACAAGTGCAACATATACAGCTTTGGTATTATCTTTTGGGAGTTGATGTCACGCAAGATTCCTTGCAATCACTTAGATCATCTATTTGATCACCCTTCTGAGAATGATAGATTCAAAGGTGAAATACGTACCAAATAGTGCAAAGGTTCAGTTGTTAATTGCATTACTTTCTTAGGAAACAAACATATTGTAATTAGTGAAATACAAATACCCAACTCTGACCTCATCAAGCAATTAATAGAAAAATGCTGGAATTCGGATCAGAATAAGAGGCCAGCAATTACAGAGATACTCTCCGATATCGCACACTGTCTTGAGTGAGAGATATAAGAAACTTAACACATGAATATGTTAAATAACTCGGATGATTTAATTTCAGGAATTGCGAACCTTTAACATTGGATCATGTCATTAGTGCTGATAAAGACACAGTAATTGACTTTGCAGCAATTAAAATGGGCAAGGTAAAAATATATCATTTTGATTTAATTTGTTGTCATTATTGTGGTATCGACCACTACATTAGCTTAATATTTATCGTTTTTATATATCTTCCAGGAAATCGGAAGAGGAAACTTTGGCGTTACGTTTAAGGCAAAGTGTTATTCTTTGCCTATTGCTGCGAAAAACTTGAACAAATTTAAATGCACAAACGAGGAAATCATTAAACGAGCCAGGGAGCTAATGCTCTTATCGCATTATAATGTTGTACCTATACTTGGCCTCGCGCTGGATGGAAAATTTACATATTTGCTAACGAAATACTTAGATGGTGAAACTCTGTCCGACTACGTGCACGACATGACGCGGTCCCTTGATGTCGATCACGCTTTCGGTTTGATGTTTTCTCTTGCTAGTGTAATAACAAAAATATTTATATTACTGGTATTCAAATAACTTACAGATCATATCCTTACTATTTTTATTTCTAGGCCATTCAGTACATTTTATGTGAAGCGAAACTAGACTCACGTGTCATATGCAATTTAAAGCCTAAAAACTTGATGTTAAGGCATAAAAATTCATCTGTGACCGTATGCACTTTTTGTATTGCATTCGACGATAGCAAAGTGTTGAAAAATAATTTAGATAAATCCTATATGGCACCGGAGGTTTGTTTGATACCCACGCAATTTGTAAATATGTGTGTTATATGTATTTTGATTTGTGCGTAGGTGTTCATAAATGGAGTTCACACAGAGCAGAGTGTCGTATATACCTTCGGTATTATCTTCTGGGAGGTACTGGCACGTAAGAGGCCTTTCGAGGAATATGAAAACAAGCAAATACATATTGGGATTGCGGTCAAAAGAGGTAAGAAAATTGACATGCCACCGAACGGACTTCATCATTTTGACTCTTGAAGGTGAACGTCCGCCTCTTGGGGATATCGGTGCAAGGAGCTCCGAGCACTTAAAAATATTCATTGAAAATTGTTGGCATGAGGAACCGCCAAAACGACCCAGAGTGGATAAATTATTTTGGGAACTATTGGAAATCATATCTAAAGCAACAAAATTTGTGTAATTATTAATAAATCTAAGCTCAATATTTAATATTAAATACTAAATTAAGTAACTTTTGTTTTCAGGAAGCCACTTATCGTCGATTTTAAGGATATAAAGCTGTGTGAAGATGTAATAATCTGCCAAATTGACTTATGCTTTGATAAGATTTTTCATATTGTCACGTCCGTCTGTATGAACGATGTAGCGCAAATCAATAATCGATAATAATTAACTTCCACAAATTTACGCTAGAGTAACCAAATTTTAAATGTGTGTTACTGATAACACTCTTCAAAAAGCGAACTCCGATCTTCTAAGTTTGGTAAGAAATGCCTTGGCAACTCCCACCCTATCTGCAAAAACACGAAAGCATATATCAGCCACAATGTTAGAGCAAGAGTTTCCAAACTTGGAATGTAGATTAACAGCAATATTCTCCTAAGATTGAATATACAATTCCTGGCTACGACTAAACTTATAACACCCGCAATTTTAGGGATAGAGTCACTAAATATGAACACCACATTTATTCAATGTACGAGGTGCCCTACCCCCACCATGCCAAACAATTTCTGTGCCACCAGTTGTCAGCTGGTCAGCTGGTACTGATATCAGACTGCAACGTTCTCACTTGTTCTAACTAAAATTTGTTGCCTACAGGTCATTCCGAAAGGTGAATTTGGCATTGTCTACAGAGCTGAATGGCGAGACATACAGATAGCTTTAAAAAAATTTATTAAAGTTTTCAAAAATAACACAAGATCGGGTCTTGACAAAGAGATCACACAACTCTCAAGCATGCCCCATGACAACATTATACGAATGTATGGCATTACCTATGATAGTAAGGAAAGATGCCATCTACTCATGGAATATGCTACATGCGGATCACTCTACAACTATTTGCATGGTGACGAAAAGCGAGATTATACAATTTCAAATTCCCTCCACTGGATGTATCAGGCGGCAAAGGTACTTTCTATTTTCTTATTCGTAAAACCAATTAACAGATTTTTATTGAATTTTTTCTCTTGAAGGGTATTGAGTATCTACTGGATACAACCACAAGACTACATTGCAACTTAAATTCCCAAAATATGTTGCTGTTCGAGAACTTTACGCTTTTGAAAATAAGTGATTATTGTTTTCCGGCCGATACGAAAACACTTTCGATCCATCAAAATAAAGCCTATGTAGCCCCAGAGGTATGTATTCCCTAAATGAATTGGAAATTAAAAAATTAAAAATAAGCTCTATTTTCTACGTAGGTCTTGGATGGAAACCCGTATACAAAAGAGAGCGACATATATAGCTTCGGGATTGTTTTTTGGGAGGTGATGTCACGCAGAAAGCCCTTTTATCAAATTCAAGAATCGCTCACTTCCGATATATATATTGAAAAGATCATTGAGGGTAAGGAAATTTAAATATTAACAATATAGCGTACAACTTTTTTAAGTTTTTCAGGCAAACGTCCGGATCTTAGTGATATAATTGACTCAAGTTTTAATACCAAGGAAATAATTGAAAGCTGCTGGGCAAATCCAGAAGAGCGTCCCACAATAATGAAACTAATCGATATGCTGTATAAGCCTGAGTAAGTTGTAAGAGCAAGTGTTATAACAGGTTATAGTTCGAAAATTATTTCTTATAAATAACATCTTCTATAAATTATAAAAGGTCCATCTCCCAAATTCTTTATTCAATATTAATAAACTAATTTCATACGTTACATATTCCCAGGGAGTTTGAAAAAATAGATAAGCTTGAATCTGAAGTAGCTCCGGTCGTAAACTTTGAAGATATTGAACTTGGAGAGGTAACATTGAAAAGCAACAAAACATAATGATTTATAAAACCATTATATCCACCCATCAGGAAAGTTTTGGGGAAGGTACCTTCGGTGACATCTACAAAGCTAATTGGCATCAAAAACAGATCGCAGTACAGAAATGCACAAAGGCCACTTTTGGTGGAAATAATTTTGACTTCGACTGCCTTGAAAAAGAGTTCAGAAACCTTACCCGCGTTAGCCATGAGAATATTGTGGAACTCTATGGAATTACCTTCCATGATAATGATGCCTTTATACTATTGGATTATCCAGAATGTATATCGCTTCACCACTATTTGCATGGAGAAGCAAAGTTTGAGTATACAGTGGCGCGTGGGCTGAATTGGATGATCCAGTGTGCAAAGGTTTGGTGAAATACTTTTGAATAAATACTTTAACTCGTGTTTGACAATTATGATTGCAATTGACATTCCCACTTACAGGGTTTAGCTTACTTGCATTCCATGACACCGAAACCTGTGGGTCATGGATGCTTGACGCCATACAACCTACTACTACAAGCCGATAACTACCGAATCTTGAAAATTTGTGATTTCGGCATTGCTCAGGAACTTTCAAGTCCACTTGTCTTGGGACTTTATAACAATTTGCGTATTTCTATGAAAAAAGAGATATATACGATATACGGTAGTAGAAGACTGAGGGAATTCGAAGAAGACCACGACATATTATATTGCGACTTTCACAACTTTGGAACTGTTCTATTCGAGGTGATTTTACGCAGGAAGACAACGCCCATCGGCATAATTGATTGTAATATTTTGGCAATTCGTAATATGGAATGTGCGCCCATAGAAGAAATAATTTCACGTTGTTGGAAGAATATGTTTACAGAAATGAAAACAGTCGCTTCTGAACTCACACGTATACTCATGTAAGATTGAAATAAATTTTAAGCAAGTCTAAAATTTTAAGATAATCAAATCAATTCTTGATTTCAGATCCCCTGAATTAATATTTTCAAATTTCATAAAACTACGTACCATGGATGTAATGTTTAGAATACTTATGCTTAGAATATTCTATTATAAACATTTTTTCAATTTCTAATCTAGTTTACCAACTTTTCAAGACGGAGAACTCCTTTTATATGGAATACGTGAGAAAATTTGTATTTAATATTTAGTTAAGCATTAATTATTTTTTTTTATTTTTCCTCTCCGATATCACTTAATTTGATTCGAATTACCTACAGGACTTCGTTTGCAGATCCTGTGAATCCTGGGGATATAGAAAAATTCGAGGTATCACGACACAAAATAAATTAAGTTTGAGATAATTCAATTTTAATCTTGCAGATACTTGGGCAAGGCAGCTTTGGCGCTGTTTATAAAGCGAAATGGTCCAATATAATTATTGCTTTAAAAATATTAAAGCTAACGCCCACAAACGAAGTCCGTGAAAAATTTGATAATGAAGTCAAGATGCTTTTACTTGTTGACCACAAAAATATTGTGAAATTATATGGGACCACCTCTAGTTTGGAATCTGTTTCTATACTTATGGAATATGCAGATGGTGGTTCTCTCTACAACTACTTGCACGGCGATAAACACCTTAAACAGCCTTACAAAATGAAACGTGCTATTGATTGGATGGCTCAGACTGTTGAGGTTAGTTTGTATACAAAATTAAAACATATGATTTAGTTTTCATTATCATTTATAGGCTATAGCTTACATGCATGGCAACTCACCGCCCATAATTCATAGAGATTTGAAATCTCAAAACTTACTACTGAAGAACAACTTTAAACATTTGATGATTGGCGATTTTGGCACTGTCAGACAATTGGCGACAACAAACACGGCCGATATTGGAACCCCTGGTTATATAGCACCCGAGGTTTGTATTATATGCCACAAATTTGCATTAAGTTGAAATATTAGTAAATTAAATGGATCGCTCGCAGGTTCTCAAAGGAGGAAAATATACGGAAAAGTGCGACATTTACAGCTTTGGCATTATTCTATGGGAGGTAATGTCGCGCAGGAAACCTTTCGATCACCTTGAAAATAGCAAGCCTGAAGCAAAGAAATATCGTACTAATAAGGGGGATCGACCTGACCTGGAAGTCGAACTTATTCAGAAATGTGTTCCATTGCTAAAATTGATTGAGGATTGTTGGCATCAAGAGCCGGAGTTGCGACCCAATGCTGCATATATTGATCTTACTAAAATTCCACGTTCTGATGTTAATATTACCAAACCATAACCCAAAAAAATAACATCAAAATACTTAAATCAAAATTGAACAATATTTAATGAAAATATTACTTGTTTCTGACTCGGGTACCGAAGGTTTAAGAATACGTACATCTCAATGGGTGCAATTCGAAGTTGACTTGAAACTTGAAATATAATATAATATATATTATCGTCTGTGCCCACCTTGAACAAAGTTTAGGCTGGGAAATCGATTAAATCGATAATTGCAAATCTCCCACAAATTGAAAGCTGGAGTGACAAAACTTGAAACGTAGATTGCCTTCAAAGAATGCCATATAAATGTACATACCCTAAAAATAACGAAATCTTGTCAATGGACAAGAACGATTACCAGGAACCTGGGAAAACGCCTACAGCCGCACCAAAAATACTTAACAAGTCGAGGCACAACTAATCAACGCCTTCTGAACCCACCAAACCACAACCAAATATGAAGGTTATTTGCCACCAGTAGTCTGTTGGTACTAAACTGGTGTAAGGGTATAAGGGGCTTAAATTTTATGTTGAAAATAATTATCCAATACAGCACAAGACTGATCAGGCAGTCCGCCTCAAATGCAGGCAATCGCACCACAGCGGCGGACTGCTGATTGGGCAATTGCAGCTGAAGCCTGGCCGGCTTCCAGGCATTTGTTGGGGTGCGAGTTAGTAGCGATATCAGTAGAATATAGATATTTGATAAGCAATAGAAGCATAAGAATGATACGCAATTATGCATATGATCTAACTGAATTATCTGTAAGCGCAAACTTATTAATGCATTTCGGTGTGCCATCCATTATAAAAATAATTTAAACCACATCCTACATAGGGGTAGGGTAGGTGTACCCATACAACTACACGACACTACACTAATCTACACATCACTAACAAACAGCTAATTTAACGGACAGTGGCAATTATAAATATAACTATATATTATATATTATATAACCCCACTTCATGTGTGGTGAAATCATTTCTGGTGGGCCCCACCCTTATGTATATCCTAGATCACATTTTATCCTAACCTCATTTTGGTAAATGTGAGGCTTTTAAATCATTTGGGGACACCCTAAACTACCCTTTGGAGCTCCCAGGGACATTTGTGAGTTGTACAAAATACTGTACAAAAATATAGCTTTAGCGTTCTTCTCTTCTTCTTCTTTAAGTTAGCAAAATAATAAATATAAATGGAATTTGAATAAGAATTTAAGGTAACATAATTAACTTAAAAATAATAAACAATAATTTAACAAAATTATAATTACAACAACAAAAATTATAGAAATTACAACCGAAAATTATTTGTGTAAATTGCCCCATAACATTGGCCAAACTAGTTGCGCATCACGGAAGTGGAGCCGATCTGAGAGCATTTGGTTTTGTGCGCCCAGCCTCCGCACTGATTGGAACGGAGTTACTTCTATTTATTTTTGTACAGTGTTGGTCCTCTAGTCCAAATTCACCTTGTATGTGTCAATGTTGGATCGGCACTTTTATGGACATTTTATTTATTTTCTTTTATTGATCTTATTTCGTTCGGTTGTAATCGCCCTATAGTCCATTGAATGCAAATTTAGAATTACTTTTGAATTTTTGGACTCGCGCCCAAAGGTCAGCTGTGCGAAAAGAAAAATCATCCGTGATCTGTTGTCAGCTGTGCTAAAGAGACGCTTCTGCTTCTTAGAGCTGGATTCCGCCTTTTCTGTTAGAAGTCTTGGACGAATAAGACGCGTCAAATTCCAGCCAATTTAAAGTCATAAATTTAACACATATTTTGGCACGAGGAAAAAACAACTCCCCATATTCAATCATTGATCGAAGCTGCCAAGACGTGTAACAGCAAGGCAAGTATAAGGTGTAAGGGCGGAAACCAAACACCTGGATCGAAGGCCCCAAATACTCAGGATTTGGAATCTCCAAGACGGTGGAGGAAAGCCTATTTACAACTCTGGCCGTCGCACTGTCCTCATGGCAGTATAACATTTAACATATATACATATATGTATATGTGTGCATCAATATATATATGATACATATATATATATAATATATGTTCGAGTATGAGCATGTGACGCTCTCAGCTGCTGATTGCTGGCTCTGCAGCGCCCTCAAAATTAGGCACTTGAGGCTGGCTTGCATGGGATCAAGCTATTTTTAGATAGGTTCGATTAGATGTCGATGGAGTGAGACTTACAAACGGCCGCACTCGATAAGAGACCAATGCGGTCGGCTTACGAACGGCTGACTAATGTATTACTATATATGTATTTAAATTTAAGAATTGTTTATAAATAAAGGGCAGTTCGAAGCTAAACGTCGAATCCGCGCGTCGACTCTTCTTTAGACATATATATAAATAACATAGATCTATATATCTAAATAAATATACATATATATATATATATATAACTATTTATGTACCATATAAATAAATATAAAATAATATAATAATAATAATAATAATAATATATAATAATATATAGTGTAGTGAAAGAAAGAAAAATAAATAACAAAGTTAAAAAGCTCTGCAGTTAGAAGCGCAGAAGTACATCAAAATAAAATAAGAAACAGTGTTAATAGATTTAAGGGCAACATTGTTTCTGTGTTCTCAAGCCAATTCACTTCTCTGCGTGTGACTAAACTCAGTGGACAAGGTTCACGAAGTGAAAAGCATATATGCAATATAACATTAAATTTCCATCTAAAATTCCATTTCCATATTACATTCATAAAAAATAAAACGTGTCCCATAATATACAGAATTAAATAAAAAACCAAACAATAATTTAACAACAACAACACCGTCTACGAGGAGGCCTTCATCGTGGAGTAATTTGGGTGAGTGATTGTGTTGTTTGTCCCACTGTAAAGGCCAGCGCAGGCTTTTGCACGCGGAAGAACAAAACGAAAAGGAGAGAGTGAGAGAGACAACAAAATTGAGAGCGAGCCAACGCGAGCGTGAGCGAGGTTCCTCGCAAGCGTGAGCGTGAGCTTCGATCATGTTTAAGCTCTAAAGCTCTTGCACTCTCCTCTCCTCTCTTCGATATTGATATTCTTGTGGTCCGATTAACTTTTGCCATGTAACTTTTACTGATGCTCTTTTGATTGTGCTCAGAGCTTTTGCATTTTTGCTTTTTGAAACATTTAATAATAATAATTTAAACAGATAATTTTGAATTAAAATAAATTATACCTCCCTTATTAAGTTTGATTACAACATTCATACAATTTTATCATAATCGCCTACATATGTATATGCACTTATTACCTTCTACATAAACAGAAAAATTTGTTCACAGCAGTGTTACTGAATTGACTTGAAAACATGTGCTTGAGAAAAAAGAAATAGTAAATCTAAATAATTATTTAAAATTAATAAAATTAGTATTAGAGTAAGTTACGCACTACACTGAAAGAAAAAAATATATGTGTATATATAAACTAAAAAAAGAAAATAAATTAAATAATAATTTAATATATTTTTTTTTTGTTATTACTCAAGGTACAAGAAAAATGAATATCGTCATATAAGCTAATAAAATAATCACTTAGAACAATTACCGTTAAGAACTGGGCTATTTGACTCTCGGCACGGTCCGATTGACACCTTAGTCCGGCCCGGAGTGAGATGTGCAGGGATAGGATGGGGGTAGGTAATAGTTTCAGGAGTTTGGGGGATTGCTGTTTGTCCGGGACTGCTTATTCACGGGCACATTTGCCACGCTATTCGCAGCTAACCTCCCCAAAGGGAGGCCGTTCGCTATCCGCAACCTGCGACCCGCCTGGTGGCCTCAGCTCATCCCCATCCGAACCATCCCACAAGTTCTTCAGACCAAGGCATTCATGTGTTACTCTCCCCAAACCAAATGAAAATAATATATATATATAAAACAAAATACAAACAAACCAAATTTCAAATTGCTAATATTAAGAAAGAATGTGAAACATGAAATTTGAAAAACTCCGTTAAGCCTTAAGCTTAGTTTTTGGATATCTTAATTTTCTTATTAAAATTTATAAACTAATGAAGTTTAAAAAAATGAGAGCGTAGATTATTTCTTCTTCTTCCGAGTCATGGGGTCGTAAAAATTAATTGAGTTGTCATGCACATTTGGAGATCTGCAATTACAATTACCCTTGCCGGTCATGGTCGGGTTGGGTGCAGAAGGTGTGCGTCGAACGACACCTAGACCACACCGCCGTCGTGGCTACCGACGTATCCTTGGTTCCCTCACCCTTTTCTGTCTTCCTGAATTCCCATTTATCTAATTTTTTTTTTTCCTTTTTGGATTACTTTTTTATTATTTCGAAGTGTTGAATACGGATTGACCGGAATGGTCAATTCATTTAAGTATTTCCCAACAGTGCTTTTAGGGACTCTATAAATAAAATTCGAGTAGTATGCCGAGATAGGTCAGCAAAAACCCCGCCCACATTTCCAAACAGAGCTAGTTCGTTGACGGGTCCCGAACGGTTGAATATTGCCGGTGAGTGGAGAATTTCGGCAAACCTTGCCAAATTTCTTTAGCATTTTTTACTTTTTTTTTTTAATGTGATCGACTACAAACAACTGCCGATACCACTATTAGTCATACTCTCTACTGTGTTCATCATCACTATTACAGAAGAGCAAGAGCTTGTGAGTCTACAAAACGTTGGCCGAACTAGTTGTAAGACCCCCATTATGAAGCGAGAAATGTGTGTAGAGTGCAAGAAAGTGTTGTTTCGCATAATACACAGATATATTTCTAGCTTCAGAATCTGTTGTGATTTTTATTATTGGAGAGCATGGGAAAAGCTACTTTGGAACTTGATATTCGTTGTTTAGGACAAGATAAGGTCGACCGGGTGAGCCTGACAATTCCAAAGTAATCCAGAATAAAAATGTGAAATAAAAACACTTCAGATGGTTAGCTCTTTTTGCTGTCGTGCGGATCTTATTATACATTTTTAATTCTTTCTTCTGTTTAGTAAATACTATTTAATCTGCTTCTGGAACTCGAGTGTTTGCGCATGTGAATACGTTCGACCGAAGACAGATGGACACATTTTTGCTGAAATTAGTGATTATGTTGATTGCTATATTGAATTGCCATTCATTTCAGATCAGTTTCAGTTGTCAGATGATGAGTTAAAAGATCTTTATGAAATTTAGCTGGATATTCGAGGAGTACGGACAACGTATCCGTAAGTATAGCGAGCAGAGAAGTTCTACCCAAGAAGAATCAGATCTTCTAGGAACTAGATCGCTGGAAAATAGTAATGTGAATTTAGCAGTGGGAGATGTGAGCTATAGCATACATCAAGCCCAGGGTCGACAAGGACGACAACAAACGGAAGTGTCAATTGGTAATAGACCAGCGCGAAAGCAAGGTCGTCCACGTCGCCAACTTCCTGCACCGGTACTTACTCTAGAAAGTGTACAGGATAATGTAGAGCAAACGGTTTGCAGGTTGTTAGCAAATATGCCAAGGTGAGTAGCTACAGAGGAGATGACTACTCTACCACATAAAGTGGCAGACGTGATTCAAAAGTGGGGTGTACATTTTGATGGAACCTCACAAGGATTGTCTGTAGACGAGTTTTTGTAACGGATTAAAATATTACCCCAAGAAAACTTGCAAGGCGATTTCGAATCTTTAGTGCGAAATATCCATTTGCTTTTAACAGGAAAGACGATGGATTGGTACTGGCGCCACCACAAGCAAGCGGAAAAACAGAACTGGACTGAGTTTTGTCAAGCCATACGCGCGCAATATCGAGAGAGTCGTATGAATAAAGAAACCAGGCGAAAATGTTGAAAGTTTTTATGAAAGCATTTGCCAATTAATGTATAGATTACCTTTGCGTATTGTGGATACGGCATTAATTGAAATCGTGCAGAATAATTTGTTGCCTGAAATTAAAGATAGATTACTCTTTGAAGAAATTTATTCTATAGCTCACTTGCGAAGACTTGTGCAAATGAGAGAAAATTTTCTTCGAGAACTCGGTCGGAACAGACCAGCCTCAATGAAACCCCGAGAATCAGCTGGTTATCGTGTGTATTCCTTGGAAGAACCGGAAAAAGGACGTGATGCTGAGCCTAAAGAAAATGAAGAAGTTGCCGCGTTAAGCAAAGTTAGCTCGAAAATAGTCTGTTGGAATTGAGAGACCCAAGGCAACAGATGGGAGGATTGTCTTGCGGATAGACGTGTGTTTTGTTGTGGTAACCCTAATGTTTACAAGCCACAGTGTCAGACATGCCAACGGCTTTCGGAAAACCGAAAGAAGGGGACAACCGCCAACAACATGATGCCCCCAAAATAAGTGATTAGCTACAAGTTCACCATGTAACTGTATCGGAACCTGGTAGTATCTCCATAGACAATAGAATTCGATTTAAGCCCTATCATGAAAGGTTAAGTAAATATTTAGAAATGAGGAAAAGGATGTTTTCAAGCAATTCAACTGCATGCTGAAGGAATACTTGTGGCCGAAGAAAGCATAGGGATGCTTAAAAAGAAGCGAAGATTGTTGATCGCTACAGTTTTTCAGAATAACAACGATATACGTAGTTATGCAAAGGTATCCTTCTTAGAATTTGAAGAGTTAGGTTTACTAGATACCGGAGCAAATATCAGTTGAATAGGTTCCGAATTAGCTAAAACCAAGTTTTGTAACTATATCCAATACAAACCAGTAACTTCGCACGTAAAAACAGAAGATGGCAAATTCATCAAGTACTTCGAATATTAGTGGTGCGTATGGTCTATGAAGGGCAAGTAAAGGACATCGAGTTATACATAATACCTTCTATCGTGCTTAACTTAATATTAGGAATTGACTTTTGGCGAATTTTCAATCTCGCCCCAGGAGTAATTTCTTCAGTAACTGGTCCGTCTGTAGACAATGAAAATATCGAAAATCTGAAATACCCGTTGACCGATCGTGAATTATTACAATTGGAGACGGTTGTGGAATTATTTCCCAATTATGAATAACAAGGCCTAGGACGCACTTCTTTAATTGAACATAATATTGAAGTAGGTGATGCGAAGCCAACAACGATGTTATCCGGTTAGTCCTGCGGTGGAGAAGCTTATGTAAGAGTTAGGAGTGATTGAGCCTTCCAAAAGTCATTGAAGCTCGCTAAAGCGATTGGTAGTTAAGCCAAATAAAGTTCGAATGTGTTCAGATGCTCGAAAAGTGAATGATGTTACGAAAAATGATGCATATCCCTTGCAAAACATCGACGGCATTTTTGCTCGACTTCCAAAAGCTAACCTAATCACCAAATTAGATTTAAAAGACGCCTATTGGCAAATTCAACTGTCAGAGGATTCAAAGCCTTTAACTGCTTTTAGGAAGACCAGGTACCGATTTACAGTAATGCCGTTTGGGCTATGTAATGCTCCATCCACAATGTGTCGCCTGATGGATGATCTCATTACTCCTGATCTGCGCTACTGTGTGTTTGGTTGCATTGATGACTTGTGTATCGTGTCGGAAACCTTTTCGGAACATCTTTCAGTATTGGTAAGATTAGCAGAACAGCTTAGAAAGGCTAATCTCACATTAAACATGGCTAACAGTCAGTTTTGTGTAACAAAAATAAACTATTTAGGATTTGTAATAGGATGTGGTGGAGTATCTACAGACCCATCAACAATTTCCTGCATTCTTAACTGGCCAGCTCCCAAAAACCTAAAACAAATCAGAGGATTCTCAGGCGTATGCGGTTGGTACCGAAAGTTTATTCCCAATTTTGCTGAAGAAACATTCGCCATTACAGAAGTGCTGTTGACAAAAAAATCGTTTAACTGGAAAGTCGAAGCTCAGTCTGCAATGGAACGATTAAAAAAATTACTGACGTCCACTCCAGTTTTGCAGAATCCAAATTTTGAACAAAAATGTATAATGTATTGTCGGCACACGGAGGAATTCAGGAGGAAAGGTCAGCTGTGCGAAAAGAAAAATCAACCGTGATCTGTTGTCAGCAGCTGTTAACAGCTGTGCTAAAGAGAAGCTTCTGCTTCTTACAGCTGGCTTCAGCCTTTTCTCTTTGAAGTCTATGACGAATAAGACGCATCAAATTCCCGCCAATTTAAAATCATACACTTAACACATAATTTGGCAGGAGGAAAAAAACAACTCCCCATATTTTAAAGCCATCCAATCATTGATCGAAGCTGCCAAGACGTGTACCGGCAAGGCGAGTATAAGGTGTTGCAACGAACCTTTTATTTCGGTTAGTTTTAGCTATGCTAAAACTCAGTCGAGCTGTGGGTTCGATTACTTATTATTATTGTAAAATTAAACTGCCATATAAATTGTCACTTGGATATAAATTGTTGTTGGCACAGTTCCCTGAAGCCCTTGGTCGGATTCGAAGCGTGCACCTGTTCGCGAGAGCCGGCTCCGGCGCTCCACCACACCAGCTGGGAAAGTTTACGACTTCGCCTGCCCGACAGAGAATCTCGTACGGCACTTCGGTTTTCACCAGGTCTAGTGGTCTACTGTAACCCAGGATTCGCTCTGACTAAACGCAGGTCCACAAATCTTGCGTGGCAAGGACTTACACTTCTTACCCAACTTCAGGACTTCGGTGTCCTGCGTTACCCTTAGTAACGCAGACGCTCCTCAGATATATGTCGCACTTGTGTTACTCGCACTTTTGCTTATCTTTACGTTATGTTTATCTGGTTGCCGTTTCTTGTTCTATTGTTCCGTTTATTGTTCCGCGCACTCTGACTCACTGAACCTCTGACTGGGTTTACTTTCTGCTTGGGTTTTGGCAGAGTTCCCACTTCCCGTGTGAGTTCTGACTGACTTGCTTCCATATGCTGCGAAGCCCTTTTTATAGGCCTGCATCGCAGCCTTTGTTGGGACTGTACCAAAGATTACGTGATCGTCTCGGTGGCGTGATCTGTGGTACTTTTCCACTGCCCTTTTGCTGGTGCCAGCCCATGTCTGCCGTTAGTGCGAGTATGGATAGCGACATTGCACTCGCCAAACTCCTCACACTATAACGGCACATGTCCTGATCGACATGTGTGTCAGACACGCTCATATGGCTGACAACCTGCGTTAGAAAGAGAGAGGACGAAAGATAGCGAAAGAGAGCGAATTCGCCGCAACTGCAATCAGGGCCGAATTTCGGTCTGATATACAGTTAATGTTAGGGGCGCATATAGCATATATGTATATTTTATATACATTTATTTGCCAAGGCCACATAAATCACATCGCATTTAATTCACTTTTCGCATTGCTGGCCATATTATATACCATGTATAATTCTGTGATTACACTTAAATACACACACACATATACACACCCACACGTCCGATGATGATTAAATGGCAAAAGTTGTATAATCAAAAATTATTTCAAAAACGGGCTCTGCGATAGCAAATGGATGACGCAATTATCGCTAATAGGGGCACACACGAATACCCTACCCACAACTCCAAACCCTATGCGACTCCTCCCCCTCCTTCTAGAGGCGTACTTTATTAGTTTTGAGCGCTAAGTTAATAATAATAAGTTTTTGCGGTTGCCAGTTTATCTTGCATGGTATTTTTGTATGCAACTTTGCGGAATAGCGAGTTTTGTTGAATTTGGCACGCTTACAATTTATAAGCGAAACTGCGTACAAACTTCGAATGGACACAATGACTCTATTTCAAAAAAACTTCGATTTGCCACATTTTACTCTAAAATGTTTGCTCTGAAGTCTACCTAGTGATGTTGGAATTTCACTGAAGCTTTAAATACAAATTCCAAAGAGAAATACACTGAGGAAAAAGTGGAAGTGTTCAAGTATGAACATGTGAGATGCTGATAGCTGGCTCATGCAACGCACTCAAAATTAGTCACTTGAGGCTGGCTTGCATGTGGTCAAGCTATTTTTAAAGATGTTAGAGGTGTGAGACTGCGGTCGCCTTACAAGCGGGTGCGTTCGATAAGAGACCGATGCGGTCGCCTTACGAACACCTGCATATTGTATTTCTATATATGTGTTTAGATTTAGGAATTGTATATAAAGAAAGGGCCTGATCGTCAGAGCAGGCAGTTCAAAACAAAACGTCGACTCCGCGCGTGTAATCTTCTTTCGACAGAGAGGCTGTTTAAGTGTGTATAAATTATATACAGTGGCGGACACCTTATTTCGAACACTGTCAAAGAAAAAACGTAATTGCCTGCCATAAGCTAAGCATTCATTATTTTTCAGAAATTCCAAAGACCGATCATAGGTACATGTATTAACCACCAAAATTAATATATGACCCCAATACACTGGGGTTTCCCCACCGGCTAGGTAGAGTTATGTAAAAAAGTACCCTATTTTTAGGGGAAATTTTATTTGGATCAGTATATATAAAATAATATATTTGCATTATAAAAACTTAAATAAGGATGTTAATACTTAGTATGATATCCTTTAGTCTTAACCACTTCCCTTAACCTATTATTCATGGAAGATACCACCTTCCTGGTAGCTTCTGGGCTGATTCTGCTCCACTCATCCCGCAGAGCAGTTTTGAGGCCTTCTTTGCTGGATATTCTGTGCTTCCGGATGTTATTTTCCAGCAGAGCCCACAAATTCTCAATGACATTTAAATCTGGAGACTGGCCCGGCGGAATTATCAATTGGGGGCAGTTCCTGATGAGCCTGGACTGTACTATCTTGGCCTTATGCTTGGGATCGTTGTCCTGGTTGAACCGGAAAGTACGTCGGATTCCTACCTTCTCGGCACTTTGGAGTAAATTTTTCTTTAGTATGTTGAAGTACACATTCTTGTCCACTGTTGTTTCAAAAATCACAAAATTGCCGAATCCAGCTGACGAGATACATACCCATGCCATGTCACTTCCTCCACCGTGCTTGACTGTTGCCTTTACGTGTTTGGGATTCAGGTCAGTATTGGACTGCCGCCACACATAATTAAGTCCGTCCGAGTCAAAAATTGGGAATTTGGACTCATCTGCAAATATGACTGTGTTCCAGAACTCCAAATCCTTGTCCAAGTGGTTTTTGACGAACGTCATCCAAGTCCCTTTATTTTTCGCGTTTATTAAGGGCTTTTTTCGTGGTATGCGGGCATTAAAGTCATGTTTGCGTAGAAACCTGCACACAGTTTCCACACAGCACTTTTTCCCCATTTCATCCTGCACCTGTTGAGCCACTTTTGGAGCCGATAGCTAGGGATTTTCCCTTATTTTCCTGGTGATCCTTCGCTCCTCCTTTTTGGTGAAAATCTTGTTTAGTGCCATTCTGCCCTTGCCCTCAATCCGATTTGCGTCGACGAAGCGCCGAATGATGTTATACACAGTTGAGTTGCTCAGATTGACCATTTAAGCAATTTGGCGATGTGAATATCCGTTTTTGTGGTGTTCCAGGATGAGTTTCAGTTGTGCAATGGTAGTCTGCTTGTCCATAGTCCTTATTGGCTTATTGCACCCGAGATGCAGGATAAAACTAAACTGACGACGATGCATTGGTCTATTTATACCAAAAATACTCAACTTTAGGTTAAAAATCCGGGTTTTATGGCACCCAGGTGTCCACAATGTACCTGCTCCAAATGAAAAATACGCCTGGAAGTATGCTACATTTTTATAATCGTACCTAGCAGGTGGGGAAACCCCAGTTTATTGGGGTCATATATTAATTTTGGTGGTTAATATATATACCTACCATCTGTCTTTGGAATTTCTGAAAAATAATGAATGCTTAGCTTATGGCAGGCAATTACGTTTTTTCTTTTACAATGTTCGAAATAAGGTGTCCGCCACTGTATATATATATATTTTGAGTAAGTAAATTTGTCAGACGGATATAAGTTAGTCATGCCAAGCAGTGAAAAATATTTACGTCAAACAATAAACTAAAATTTAAAAAATAAATTGCTTGGGAAGAAATGGTTCTGTGAATGCGCACTCGCCGCTTTACTCCCTTCCCTTCCCTGAATTCTTTGCTGTAGCTAATGCCAAACGAGCAACAAAGTGTTCTTTTAGGATGAAATGCCTGTATTTTCAATTACAAGAGTGTGCTCTTGGTTGAAATACTGATTGAATGGATGGAAATTCGCTATTCAATATTTAATATTAGCGACTAAAATGTATGTCGCTTCAAAAATATTAGCGACCATGCTGAAACCAGTCAACTTAAAGCTGACAAAGCTAAACGTCTGCCATAACACAAATTTGTAATAATAAAATGTATGCTTAATATTGATTTGTGTTTGATGTTTATGAAGAGTGCTATTAATAGGTAAGCCGATCGCAAAAGGCGCAAATGTATACGAATCCAAAGTTGCGACAATTTGACTGAACTCTGAATGTAAAACACACAAAACCAATACAGTCTTATACAATAAATCTAGACATATAAATATTCAGTTTCATATTACGATACCCACTCTAAAATATGTAAGTTAAAGTGTAAATTCATAAGTTGTACTCACTGTACGCTTTGCTATTACCAACAATCATTTAGATTATATATTATATATTCTACGTATTATCGCTCTGAACAATCAAATTAAATGATATCGGAGAGGGAAAAAAAAAAATTAATGCTTGAGAAATTATTAAATAAATATTTTCTCACATATCCCATATTTCAGAAGCTTTCGGCCTAGGCGATTCAATACACTAGATTAGAAATTGAAAATATATTTATAATAGAATATTCTAAGCATAAGTATTCTAAACATTACCTCGATTTTATCCATTGGTTTTATGAAATTATAAAATTTTAATTCAGGGGATCTGAAATCAATAAGTCATAAGAATTGATTTGATTATCTTATAATTTTAGACGTGCTTAAATTAATTTCAATCTTACATGAGTATATCTGTGAGTTCA